>JAODAL010080309.1:0-12290 GCA_025379985.1 Phyllomedusa bahiana | reverse complement strand
GAATTGCTTTTTTTAAAGATTACTAGATGCTGCGTCAATGACAGTGTGGGTGCGCAAAAGTCAAAAAAACCGTAACTGTTTGTTTTGATAAAATAACGTTTTTTTTGCACCTTTAAATTTCCCCCTGTGGTGAAATAAAATTGTGTTTAAAATTTAGTAGATGCTGCGTAATAAAAACAGTGCTGGGTGCGCAAAAAAAAAAAAAACACGTAATGTTATTTTTTGATAAAATAAACGGTTTTTTTTTGCCCCTTTTCAATTCCCCTGTGTGAATATAAAATTGCTTTTTTTAAATTTACGTAGATGCTGCGTCAATGAACAGTGCTGGGGCGCAAAGTAAAAAAACACGTAACTGTTTTTTTTGATATAAAAAAACGGTTTTTTTGCTCTTTCAATTCACTGTGGTGATATAAAATTTGTTTTTTTTAAAAGTTTACATAGATGCTGCAACAATGAACAGTGTGGGTGCGCAAAGTCAAAAAAACACTTTTAATGTTATGTTTTGTATAAAAAACGGTATTTTTTGCACCTTTCAATTCACCTGTGGTAAATATAGAATTGTTTTTTAAAGATTTAGTGATGTGCGTCAAGAACGTGCGGGGTGCGCAAAAGTAAAAAAACGTAACTGTTATTTTTTGATATAAAAAAGGGTTTATTTTTTGACCTTTAAAAATTCCCCTGTGGGAATATGATTGTGTTTTAAGATTTAGTAGATGCTGCGTCAATGAACAGTGCTGGGTGCGAAAAAAAGTAAAAACACGTAACTGTTTGTTTTGTAAAATAAAGGGTATTTTTGACCTTTCAATTCCCCTGTGGTAAATATAGAATTGCTTTTTTAGATTTACGTGAGCTGAGTCAAAAAACAGTGGGGGGGTGCGAAAAAGTAAAAAAACAAACTGTGATGTTTTCGTAGTACCGGTATTTTGGCAACAACAACCCCTGGCTGAAAAAAGTTTTGCTGGTTTGTAATTTAAGTGCAAGGGGGGATATATCAACAGTCACAGGTGTAAGGGGAAAAATTTGAACACCTATCTGAAATATATACTGATATAAAAGTGGATTTTTGCAGCTAACAAAGAGCCCTGCAGTTACTAGAATGATGTTTATCCAATATAAGTTCAGGCTGCCCAATATCCGGGAAATATTTCAATAGAAAAACTGTTAATAATAAAGATATTCCACTACAATGTCTACATAAGTCTTGGTGAACTTTATCCAGTGTTCTTTATAGATAGAGCTTGTCTGTGTTCGCCCGCGGGCCCCCCCCCGCTCCCGCCGCCGTGAATTTAGAGCGGTAGAATGCTCCTTTTAAAATTCTCTCCCTAACTATATAGAATCTTCAAATCTCTAATATAACTAAATTGGAAGGACCACAGCTAATAGTAGAGGTTTCTCTGTGCAGAAATAGACTATTTTCGCTGAGCGGTTTGGCCACAGGCAGAGCGCAGGTCCTATCCCTATGAGACGCTGAGAGACACTGGGGCGTAAAAACAGGAAACGTTTGTTCTATGTAAAACGAGGTCATGTGTTTTTTTCCAGCCAATCGCAACCATACACATCCCAGTCATGACGTCGCACACACATCTCACCCTGCTCTATTCTGTAGTCTGATTTGCTGGCCGCCAAAATTACAGGAAGCGCCGAAAAAGGCGCGATCTTAATAGATGATGCACAGATTTTAACCTTAATTATCGCATGATCTGGAAATTTCGATCACCATAAAAACCTTGCCGATTTCAACTTTGTCGATAAAAATCGCCTCACACTAAATACAAGTTGTTTTTGGTACCTTTCAATTCCCCTGTGTTGACTATAAAATTGCTGTATAAGATATAAGTGCACGCTATCTAAATGAACAAAGCTGCAATGCGCCAAAGTAAAAAAAACACGTATCTGTTATAGATTCGGTGATAAAAGGGTTTATTTTTGGCACCTTTCAATTCCCCTGTGGGGACTATAAAATTGCTGTATAAGATATAAGTGCACGCTATCTGAATGAAAAAAAGCTGCAATGCGCCAAAGTAAAAAACACGTATCTGTTATAGTTCGGATGATACAAGGTATTTTTGGCACTTTTCAATTCCCCTGTGGTGACTTTTAAAATTGCTGTATAAGATATAAGTGCACGCTATCTGAATGAATAAAGCTGCAATGCGCCAAGTCAAAAAAAACACGTATCTGTTATAGATTCGGATGATACAAGGTATTTTTGGCACCTTTCAATTCACCTGTGGTGACTATAAAATTGCTATATAAGATATAAGTGCACGCTATCTGAATGAACAAAGCTGCAGTAGGCCAAAGTCAAAAAACACGTATCTGTTATAGATTCGGATGATACAAGGAATTTTTGGCACCTTTCAATTCACCTGTTGTGACTATAAAATTGCTGTAAAAGATCTAGTGCAGGCTTTTCTGAAAAAAGCTGCAGTGCGCCAAGTCAAAAAAACGTATCTGTTATAGATTCGGATGATACAAGGTTTTTTTGGCCCCTTTCAATTCACCTGTGGTGATTTAAAAAAATTGCTGTATAGATATAAGTGCACGCTATCTGAAGAACAAAGCTGGAGTAGCCAAGTCAAAAACCACGTATCTGTTATAGATTTGGATGATACAAGGTATTTTGGCACCTTTCAATTAAACCTGTGGTGACTATAAAATTGCTGTATAAGATATAAGTGCACGCTATCTGAATGAACAAAGCTGCAATGCGCCAAAGTAAAAAAACACGTATCTGTTATAGATTCGGATGATACAAGGTATTTTTGGCACCTTTCAATTCACCTGTGGTGACTATAAAATTGCTGTATAAGATATAAGTGCACGCTATCTGAATGAACAAAGCTGCAGTACGCCAAAGTCAAAAAACACGTATCTGTTATAGATTCGGATGATACAAGGTATTTTTGGCACCTTTCAATTCACCTGTGGTGACTATAAAATTGCTGTATAAGATATAAGTGCACGCTATCTGAATGAACAAAGCTGCATTGCGCAAACTTCAAAAAACACGTATCTGTTATAGATTCGGATGATACAAGGTATTTTTGGCACCTTTCAATTCACCTGTGGTGACTATAAAATTGCTGTATAAGATATAAGTGCACGCTATCTGAATGAACAAAGCTGCAATGCGCCAAAGTCAAAAAACACGTATCTGTTATAGATTCGGATGATACAAGGTATTTTTGGCACCTTTCAATTCACCTGTGGTGACTATAAAATTGCTGTATAAGATATAAGTGCAAGCTATCTCAATGAACAAATCTGGACTGGGCAAAAGTCAAAAAACACGTATCTGTTATAGATTCTGAGATACAAGGTATTTTTGGCACCTAATCAACCTGTGCTGACCACAAGATTGCTGGATTCTAATTTAAGGCAAGGTGGATATATCAACAAAGGTGGAATGGGTAAAATTGAAAAAAGAACACCTATCTGAAATGTATACTGATAATAAAAGTGGAGTTTTGCACCTAACAAAGAGACCTGCAGTTAACAGAAATGATGTGTATCCTAATATAAGTTCACATGCCCCAAAATCCAGGAAATCTTTCAATAGCAAAATGTTAATAAGAAGATATTGCAGTGCAATGTCTACACTAAGTCTTGGTGAACTTTATCCAGTGTCCTTTATAAAGCTTGTCTGTGTTCGCCCACGGGCCCCCCCCCCGCTTCCCCCTCGTGACTTTATAGCGATAGATGCTGCTTTAAAATAATCTATCTAACTACCTAAATCTTCCAATGTCTAATCTAATAACAGCTAAAGTAGAGGTTTCTCTGTTAAAAATAGTATGATTTCGCTGAGTTTTTTTGGAGACATGCAGAGCGCACGTCCAACTAGTATGAAACGCTGAGAGAGACTGAGGCAGAACAGGGAAAGGGGTGTTCTTGTTAAAACGAGGTCATGTGATTTTTCCAGCCAATCGCAACCATAACATCCCAGTCTGAGTCGCACACACACTCACCCTGCTCTATTCTGTAAGCTGATTGGCCCGGCCGCCAAAAGGGCAGGAAGCGCCGAAAAATGGTGTGATATTAATAGATTATGCGCAGATTTTTAACTAAATTATCACGTGATCGGAAAAAATCCGATTACCATAAAAACCGTGCCGATTTCAACTTTGTCGATAAAAATCGCTCAACACTAAAGACGACAATTGGGAAGCAACATCATAGTACCAGCACCGTGGGACCAGGGGTGACAGAGACCAGTAAATTAAGCCCAGTAGACTAGGTAAAAATCCTTAACCTAAAATTAGATTTAGGTTTATGGTTGATTTTGTGACTATTTTTGTACAAAATAAAAGCATTTGTGCTGACTGGAACCTAAAAGCTTGTATTCATGTTGAATTTGAAACTGACCAGAATCCAAAGCGCAACACTATTCTGAACTGCACTCCAGATTCATCTTTTCAGTAGATACTTTTCAAGTTATTAAGCCCTTACCGACCATGGAGGTATGGGTATGTGCTAACCTTGGTAAGAAACTATAGAGCGGGCTCACACGCTTAGGCTGCTCCATAGGCAGCAGGCACAGGCTGATTATTACAGCTGACACCCACCGCTAACAGCAGTTGTTGGAGTCAGCGCCAATCCCTGCTGTTTAACCCCTTCACGTACCTGGACTTATGCATACGTCCTGAGGATCGCGCAAACTCTAAAACAGTTTGCGCGATCAGCGCAGGGTGTCAGCTATATATTACAGCTGACATCCCACTGCGGCGGCCCCGACCCGCGATCACTCCGAGGGGGTGGGGAGGTAGCGGCTAACCCCTTAATTATCGCGACCATCGGGTCGCAATAACTAGGACGCAGGAGGAGATCGTCCTCCCTTTGGTCTCTGTCGGCGACAGCAGCGCACGATCGTGTGGCTGCTGTGTGCTGACAGACAGCACGGAGGGCATAGAAGGCCTTCCGGGTGGTCTGTGACGTCACGATACCCTGCTGTGCACTGGTTCCTATGAACCAGTGCACAGCAACAAGCATTGATTCCTATTGAATGAGAGATCTAAAGATCTCTCATTCAAATCCCCTTTGGGGAAAAGTAAAATAAAAATGTGAAAAAGTAAAAAAGTAAAAAAAAAGTGAAAAACATGTAAAACATAAAACACGAAAAATAAAATAAAAACACGTACACCGCCCTTTTCCCCTTTACAAACGCCAATCGCCCCAAAAAAGATCAAAAATAAATAAAGTACCCATATTTGGTATTGCCCTGTGCGTAACGACCTGCCCTATAAATCTGTCATATTAATTTACCCGTACGGTGAACACCGTAAAAAAAAACCCCAAAAAAATCACAGAATTTAGATTTTTGTTCATCCCTCAGCACATAAAATGGAATAAAAGTGATTAAAAACGCCTATAAACGCCAATGTTGTACCAATTAAAGCTTCCATTCATCCCGAAAAAAAAAGTCCTAACACAGCTCTGTATACGGAAAAATAAAAAAAGTTATGGCTCTCAGAAGATAGTGATGCATAAATATTCTTTTACACACTAAAAACACTTTTTTTTTTTTTAAAGTGCTTCAACATAGAAAAAAAAACTATATAAATTGGGTATCACCGTAATCGTATCGACCCACAGAGTAAAGCTAACTTATTACAGATACTGCACAGTGAGCGCTGTTAAAAAAAAAAAAAGGATTGCAGTATTTTCTTCACTCTGCCTTCCAAAAAACAGATTTAAAGCTGATCAAAAAGTCTTGTTCCCCCTAAAAATTATACCAATAAAAACGTCAACTCATCTCGCAAAAAACAAGCCTGTATACAGCTCCATACACAGAAAAATAAAAAAGTTATGGCTCTCAGACTATGGCGATCCAAAATGTGTTTTCCTGTTTGAATAAAAGTGTTTTTATTGTATAAAAGCAGTAAAAAATTAAAAAAATATACAAATTGCGTATTGCTGTAATCGTATCGACCTGCTGAGTAAAGCTAGCATGTCATATCTAACGCAGAGTGACCGCTATAAAAAATAAAAATAAAAAACACTACCAGGATTGCTGTATTTTGTTCAAAACACCTCACAAAAACCTTAATAAAAAGTGAACAAAGTGTTGTATGCACCCCATAATGGTACCCATAAAAGCATCAATTCAACCCGCAAAAAACAAGGACATAAACAGCTCTGCACACAGCAAAATAAAAAAGTTATGACTGTCAGAATAGGACAACATAAAAACGCAATTTTTTATAGACCTATTTCAATTGTGTAAAAGTAATAAAACATAAAAAACTATATAAAATTTATACCATTGCAATTGTACCGACCCCCATAGTAAAGTTATCACATCATTTACAGTTCACGGCGAACGCTGTAAAATTAAATCCCAAAAATCAATGGTAGAACGGTGTTTCTCTTCCCCCATTTTCATGGCTCAATGCTAAAAAAAACGAAGCAACACCTGTGCACCCAAAATGCACAATACACCCCTATATAAGATCATTGAGGGGTGTTAAATCTAAAATGGGGCGACTTCTGGAAGGTTTCACCTGTTCTGTTACTTTGGGGGCTTTGCAAATGCGACAAGGCCCCCACCAAAATCTACCTTCCAAAAGCCAAGTAGCGCTCCCTTCCATGTACGCCCTGCCATGCGCCCAAACAGCAGTTCACACCCACATGTAAAGTATTGCCGAACTTGGAAGAAATTGCTTAAAAAGTTTTGGGGTTCTTTTTTCCAGGATTCCTTGTAAATATGAAACATTTTAAGTTAAAATTGCAGATTATTGGAAATTTTTTTTTTTTAATTTTCACAGCCTAATGCCTGTGGCATCGATACACTCACTACACACCTGTATATATAACTTAAGGGGTGTAGTTTCCAATATGTGGTCTTTTTAGGGGTGTTTATTAAGTTTTAGTACCTTAGGGCCTCTTCAAACCTGAAATGACGCCTAAATAAAATTGCATTGAAAATGAGATCCCAGAGTCCAGTCGGTGCTCCTCCTATTCTGGGCTTATGGGTGAGCCAAATAATGCACTAGGGCCACATATGGGATATTTCTAAAAATGGCAGACCTGGGGGAAGTGATATTAAGTTGCATTTACCTGGTCACATTTACCGTATTCCAGTGAATAATGGATAAATATTGAAAATCTGCAAAAATAGTGAAATTTTGAAATTTCATCTCCATTTTGCTTTAACTTCTGTGAAATACCTAAAGGGTTAACAAACTTCCTAAAACTGTTGTAAATGCTTTAAGGGGTCTAGTTTCTTAGAAGGTGTCATTTATGAGGGTATCTAACATACAGGCCCCTCAAAGCCACTTCAGAACTGGACTGGTCCCTAAAAAAATGTATATTGCATATTTTCTTGAAAATGTGAGAAATTATTACTAAATTTCTAAGCCCTCTAATGTCATAAAAAAGGACATTTAAAAAATGATGCCAACCTATAGTGGACATATGGTAGATGCTAGTTATAAACTTTTTTGTGGTGAATAATTATCTGTCTTGTACGCTGAAATTTTGGAACTTTCAAAATCACAGATTTTTCAAAATTTTCATGAAATTTTGATATTTTTCACAAAAAACAAGGATTGTATGGATAAAATTTTCTTATTAACTTGAAGCACAATGTGTCACGAGAAAACAATCTCAGAATCACATGGATAGGTAAAAGTGTCAAAAAGTTATTCTTACATAAAGTGACACGTCAGATTTAAAAAATAGAGCTGTGTCAGGAAGGCCAAAACTGGCTGGGTCCTTAAGGGGTTAATGATTTAGACATCATGGCTATTTCAGCTCCAGTGTCTAAAGGAATAAGGATACTGAATACTGTGCACTGTTCTTCCTTCCGATTGCCTCACCCCCATAGTGAGATTGCTATGGCAGGTGGAAGCCTAATGAAGGCTTTCATAGCAACTATGTTACGCATCAGGCAGGAAATAATAGAACCGTCATCTTGGTACACCCTTCTGCATTATTTGTATAATGCAGAATGATGTACAAAAATTGATCCACCTAGTGGTTAAGTACCTTACGGGGCTGCTGATTTAAGTTGAAAGCAGGATAGCATATAACCTACAATAACCCCACAATCATGTCTGCCCCTCATCTGCTGTCTCTTTTCTTCTTCCTTGTAGATTGTAAGCCTTCACAGGCAGGGCCCTCTATCCATCTGTACAAGTTGTTAGTCATTTATTGTTGCCACTGTACTCTGTTTCATGTATGTTATGTATGATACACTCAAAATCCTTGGGCATAGTCATATAAACCATCTATATAGGCTGAACTACATTTAGGCTAAAATACCTATCAGATTAAGTAGACAACCACCAAAATATATATCATGAAAATAAGTTTATTATTATGTAGTTGTACCAATAATAAAATATACTTCAAGGATAGCAGAAACACCTACAAAAACGGACACCAAAGCCTGATGAATCACCAAAATTATATAGATAGGTATGTAAACATAAAGACACAAAGGTCAAAATACAATGCCAGAGGTACAATGATGCAAGTGCTGTAGAAACATACACATACAAAAATAAACCATGGAGTAAAACATACCCGCAAATCCAAATAGTATAGATGAACAGGCAGGTATACATAGCACTTTCATCATTTTACCTTTGGCATTGTATTTTGACCTTTGCGTCTTTATGTTTACATTCCAATCTACCTACATACAATACCTATCTTCTGGTACTATGATAACCTTCAGCCTAAGAAAAGATCAAACTTTCTACTTGATGCCTGTTTTCTGTTACTTTTGTAGAACTACTCTATGCACAATTGCTAGCATTTTTGTCTCAAATGACATCCAGTTTTATAATATGGCATATAAACTGATTGATTGAAACCCCTATTTCAGGAAATAGAAGAGATTTACTTTACAATTTTCTTTGTTTCTGTCCCAGCATTTAAGCTCTCTGTGTAAATCAAAGATACGTTACATAGTATAATACAAGATCTACATACCTTAAAAAAAATAAAGTATTCCTTTATATAGCTGTTTATATAGCTGCGGCCCTGCTTCTAGATGCAAATCAAGCCATAGTTATCATCACTGAGATGTCTTGTCACTAAAGGTTGGCCTACTTGCGGTCTAGGTACCCGTTTACAGGCTTTGCTAAGTTCCCATGTTTTGAAGGTATGAATCATTTTACACATTAGAGGCTGTTTTATTATGTATTCGTTTTGGTGATGTATGCCTATGGGATTTTTCACATTTTCACAGAGAGTTTGAAAATACCCGCATTCATCTAGTTCTAAGTGCAGTGTACTTTTCCTAAATTCAATGTTTATATATTTCCAACATCAAAGGAAAAAAAATTAAGTTTGTTCTAGGAATGTAGTCTGCTACTAGTGCAATGAATTACAGGACTCCTATAAAAGGAACACATTACCATATTGCAAAAATAATATTTGCTAGAAAGTAGTAGTCTAAAATAGCATCTGACCATGCACATTTATAGCATGAAGAGCATTCTTATATATTTTTATAGCCTACCCCAATGTTTAAGATGGTCATAAATGAGCACTTGATGTAGGGTCATGGTGGCTTCATGCTTAGATCTAGTGGCCGTGCTCGTTCCCTTGCCAGTCCCGAGGCTCACTTACCCGGCCACGCTCCTGCTGCTGCTGTCTCTGTCCCTCGGCGCGCGTGGTCCCGCTCTCTAGGGCGCGCGCGCCGGCAGTGTTAAATATAAAGGGCCAGCACATCGGTAATTGGCTATTGCTGGTCGATGCCCCTATTTAAGCCTGCCTCTTCCTAGTAACCTCGCTGGATCTTTAGTGCCCATTGCCTATAGAGAAAGTATTCTGAGAAGTCTTGTCTTGTTTACCGTGTACCGTACCTTCTTGCCTACATCCCTCGACCACGAACCTCTGTCGCCTGTCCCGACCTTATTGCCTGTCCCCGACTACGAGCCTGCCTGTCAAATCTGTACCATGCTTACCCTTGGCCGCAAGCAAGTCCCGCCAGTGGAAGCGACCTGGTAGACTCCCGCCGCAGCAAGTCCATTACGCCTTGTGGTGGGCTCTGGTGAAAACCAGGACCTACTTAGATTCCGCTCCCTGGTGTGGGCTCCCACCATCGCTTGCGGTGATCCAGCAGATCCACTACCTCTGTGCGTTACAATACAGCCCCCATTTGTGCCATCGGTAGGTAGGGTCACACCCCATATTGTAGGCAGCACCTCACATTAGGCAGACAGATAGGTAGATATTCCCAATTAGGTAGGTTATACCTAAAAATTAGATAATTCAGTTAAAAAAGTCAGACAAGTGGGAAGATTCTTACTATTAAGTAGGTAAAGTCCCCCTTCGGTATATAGGAATTTAAGCCATCATTAGATAGATAAACCCCCCATTAGATAGGTAGATAGGCAAGTAAATAGGTAGGCCCTATTAGGTAGCTATACAGGTTTCTCAATAGGTATGTATATAGGACCCCCCAGTAGATAAGTAGGTACAGATGCCCCCTAGTTAGTAGGTAGGTATAAAAGCCTTCGACCAGTAGGTAGATAGATATATAGACCCCCTATTAAGAATTTTTTTAAAATAATGCTCACTTCTCCCCCCCATCCACCGTGGATACCTCTCTATATATTCGGAGCGGGTGGCGTGATGTCGTCACATCACCTGCTCTGGGACGCCACATCTGGCATCTACTAGGTATATTGATCAGCTTGTGGCTTAGTACAGGCAGCAGACCAAGAGGCTCGATGACACCATCACCTGCACTTCGTCATCCAGAGGGTTCAGCGGCTGGGATTGGTGGATCCTGTGATCCTGTGATCGCTGTGACCCCTGTGGCTACGCCACTGGGTTAATTGGTTAACGTATTAAAGATCACTTGTTCTTGCAAACTGCTGTGATAGAATTTTAGGGATGTAGATTGGCCCAAATGAAATGATGCTACAGAATTTGGCACTATACAGAAAGGTAAAGTTTGAGAGATAAAATTGTTGTGCCAATATCCCAAACAATACATGTCAAACATGTCATAAAAGTGTTTGAGTATAGAATCTTACATCTGGAACCTCAACTGGTCATAGGAACATTGGTCTGCTTCTATGGATTATCACTGGAAAAGAAGTCATGCATACATTCTCAAAAGAGGGTGTGAAAATCTCAGAAAGGGAGCTTTAAAAAGGCATACAGTGATCCCTTAATTTACAATATTTTCAACATAATAATGGGTTTTCCTGGGACATTGTATTTTGAGTATGATTTCAAGATACAGTCTCACAGACACTAATGATTTACAGCACATGTGATTGAGTGAAAGATCCAACCAATTATCATGAACATTTTATTTATAAAACCTCGGTGTTAGTGAAGCGCATGCAGTGATGGTCTAGTAGCGCCTCTCTATAATACAGTGTGTTACTACATGTCCTATACTTCTCTTTACATGTGTCAGGATGAACTTCCTCTTTGGACAGGTGAGGACAGCTCCATTTTCTTTTTTTCTGGTACATTGTGTATAAAGTATATAAACCAAAAAAGCTCCTGTCTTCAAAGTAGAAAGTGATTTCCAGCAGCTCTTTCTGTTATATGTAAGGACTTGCTTTAGGTGTATTGGTTATCTGCTTAACTTTCTTTAACCCTAGTGTTGAGCGATTATTATCGACAAAGTTGAAATCGGCACAGTTTTTATGGTGATCGGATTTTTTAGAAACATGCGATAATTTAGGTTAAAATCTGTGGCATCATCTATTAAGATTGCGCCATTTCGGCGCTTCCTGTCATTTTGGCGGCCAGCAAATCCGCTTACAGAATAGAAACAGGTGAGATTGTGTGCGACGTCCATGACTGGGATGTGTATGGTTGCGATTGGCTGGAAAAATCACATGACCCCCGTTTTAACATAGAACAGCGTTTCCTGTTCAGCCTCAGTGTCTCTCAGCGTCTCAGAGCAAAGGACATGCCTCTGCTTGTGTCCAAACAGCTCAGCGAACTATTCTATTTTTTCACAGAGAAACCTCTACTATTAGCTGTGATCCTTACAATTTAGTTAGATTAGAGATTGGAAGATTTTATGTAGTTAGGTAGAGAATTTTAAAGGGGTATCTACCGAGTAAAGTCACGGGGGAAGAGGAGGGGGGGCCCCCGCGGGCGAACAAAGACAAGCTCTATAAAGAATACTGGATAAAGTTCACCAAGACTTAGTGTAGACATTGCACTGCAATAGCTTTACTATTAACAGTTTTCTATTGAAATATTTCCTGGATATTGGGCAGCCTGAACTTATAGGATACACATCTTTTTCTAGTAACTCAGGTCTCTTTTTTGGTGCAAAAACCCCCTTTTTTTTACAGTATACA
>JAODAL010080308.1:0-12290 GCA_025379985.1 Phyllomedusa bahiana | reverse complement strand
TTTTGGGTCACAGAAAGGCTGGGGGGTTTGGGGGCCCTTTGGGAGTTAAAAAAGGGGAGTGGGGGGGCCCAGGCTAGTTTTGCTCCCATTTTGTATGGATGGACCGGGCCGGGGCCAAATTTGGGGGCCCCCAAAAGGGAAAAGCGTCCTTGGGACGGGTTTAACGGGTGGTCACCCCCTGAGGTGGCTGGGGGGGTGCCCTGAAGCCGGGGGTACGGCTGGGGGCAAAGACAACGGTGAAAGGGAGGAGTTGTCGCCAAAACCCTGGTGGGGGGATTGCTTTGGCCCCAAAGGGACCCAGCCCCAATTGGGTTTTCGTTAGAGGTGTGGTAAAAAAAGGTTTTGGAACATTTTTTGTGTTTTTGGTGGTTAGCAAATGGGGGGGTTTAGGGGATGAATGCTCATTTGCTGCCAATTTTTTGGGTTATTTTTTTCATTTTTTAAATTTGTATGTTAATAAAATGGCTGCGTGGCCAATTTAAATCCAACCCCACGGCTCAGTTCTTTTTTTTGGGGGAAGCGGGGGGGAAGGTTTGGGGGGGGGGTTTTTGGGCCCCAAGAGCAGCAAAGGAAAAAGGCATGCTCGGGGTAAAGGGGGAAATTTGGCGCAGTCAGGAGCTGGTTAAAGAACATAATCAGCTCAAATCTTACTGTAAATTAAAACTGCTGCTAAAACTTTAATAAATCAATGAGGTTCATGAGGGGGTTAACACATCTGAAAAATGTAGTAATATTACATACTATGGTAAAAAAAAAAGTACACATTAGAAAGGCAAAACAATTACTACACTCGTAATCCTTCTAATGATGTTGTGAATGATTTTATGAAGGATTTTTACTACATAAATAGAAGATGGTAAAGTAGGGTCGGTTGAACCTTTTAAATCAAGGTTGGGGGGTCTGGTTTTAAAACCCTTCCCCTGTATAAGAAAAAATGGGTAAAAAAAAAAGTCAGGAGGCTCGGATAAAACCCTTAAACTTTTTTAATTACTCAGAGGTTCTGAAATAAATTCACAAGACTTATATGCAACTAACTTACAGTTGAGTGATGGGCGAAAATGTACATTCATTATGTTACTATTCAGTTTGGTCTGGCTTGCTGCCAGCTGCAGGGAACGCAGAGAGAGGGGGCACACGTGCAACCCCTTCACCTTTTTAAAAGGGCGGTCCAAATAAAGCTAGGCGTATAACCTTTGGCATACAGGGCCCAAATTTGGAAAAATGGGCGAAAAAATTCCCCAAACAAAGGGGAATTCTTTTAGAGTTTGGGAAAAACTTAGATTCTCCCACGAACCGAAGTTTTGGGGGGATTTAGGGGAACAGCGTCTTTTTTTTTGGGCCCAAAATGGCCACAAGCACATTTTTGTTACATGGGCAAAATTTTTCGGGGGGGGAAGAAAGGAAAAACCCCTCAATGACGGGAAAAACATGAAGCCAATCATAAAGGGAAGGGGGCTTCTGTGGGGTCACAGCCCTATAAATACGGACCCCAAAACTTAAATCCCCACACTTTTTCCATAGCTATCCGTCAAAAAGCATCTACTGCTGCTGCTTCAGCAAAAATTGAAAAAATTTTAAAATAAAAAAAACTCTTTTAATTTCATCGACCGGGGGAAAGACCTTTTACAAGTTGTGTCTTTTTTGCACACTTTTTACTAAAACCCACCCTTTTATTATCTACCCTCCCTGTTTAAACTAAAAATTGCACCCCATTATAAAATAATTTTCTTTTTAAAATCAGCGAATGGGGGAAAAATCATAACAAGTATTTGTTTTTGCACACTTTTTTTTTTTAAACCACCGTTTTTTAAATTTTCTTTATTTTGGGGGGTTTTCCCCCCTAAAGTCCAGGGTGGGGTACTTCTTTTCCCATATATGTCTAAATCTGGTTGTTCTGTAGGGGTATTTAATCCCCAAAGGTTTAAATTTTAAAACCCCTTTGGGATTGGGGGTTTAAAATTTGCACTAAAACATAGGGGGGCGACATGTATAAACCTTCCCAGCCCGGGGCCCATGTTTTTGGGCCTTTTTTTGCCGGCGAAAATTGCCCTAAATTTTAATTCCCGCGCTGGGGGGGCCCCTCATACATGGGGTTAAAAAGTCTTGCGCGCCTCGTCAATGTGGGGCGCAGTGCGGACTTAGATCATTGCGGACGGGGCGCCTAAATTCACCGCCCGATGTAGTGCGCTCATCCCTGCCGTGTAAAGTCCGTCGCGCCTCGCCAGTGTGTGGGGGGGCATTTCAGGACCTAGGGGGCAGTGGGGGGCCCTGTGCCCCCAGATTCGCCGTCCAAGGAAGTGCGCCCCATACATGGGGGAAAAAATTTTTTTTTTTTGGCCCGGGGGCCTCCCCTTTTTGGTGGGGGCCGGGTGGGGGGACTTAGGCGCAAAAAGGACTTGCGCCGAACATGTTTTCCAAAATTCGAGACGGGCCCTGAAAACAGCGAAAAATCTTTAAAGATCCCCGTGGGTCATGGAGTATGTTTTAAAAAAAATTTTGGCTTTATTGGGTTGAAATAACATTTCTGAAAATGAGCTCAAACCTTTCTAAAAAAATACATAAATAAAATAAACATTTCCAAAAAATAGGAAGGGGGAAATATTGAAATTCCCCGGGAAATACAGAAATTTTCAAATTCTGTAACCCCAAAATTTTTTTTTGGGCCCCAAATAGACCCCCCCAAATTTCAGAAAAGGAGCGACAGTGAACCTTATAACCAGGGAGAAGTATAGACCAATCAAAATAAAAAGGGGGACAGTTCAAAAAAATTTTTAAAAAAAGGCAGAAAAAGCTGATTGGTTGACAAACGGGGGCTTGGGAAATTTCCGGGCCCAAATTCAGAATGGGAGCGACAGGGCCCCCTTTAAATAACCTTTTGGAAAAGGGTAAAAAAACCAATCAAATTCAAAAGGCGGGACATTTAAAAATACAGAAAAAAAAAGCGAAAAAGAGCTGTTTTGGGTTTTTGGGGCTAGCGGGGGGTTTGGCTAACCCCCAATCAGAGCGTGAGCTACTTGCCCTTTTGGGTAGTTTTAAAAAAACATTCTTTTATTAAAGAATTAAAGCGGGTTGACAAAAATACAAACTGAAAGATATCAAAAAAAAACAATGAAAAAACGTACTGTCACAAAAGGAAAGGAAACCTGAATAACCGATAATATCAACCGGGGATATTCAGCCCAAAAACAAAAAAATTTTTGTTAAATTTAAATAATAAAAAATAAACATGCTGTTATGAATAAAAACAAAAAAAATTTATTGTACTAAGTAATGCACTTTTAACTAAAAAGAAAACCATAGATTCCAAAAAAAGTTTTTCCCTCTTTTTAAAGACATAAGGGGGGGAAAATTAACTTCATTTCACAGGCAAAATTTGAGTTTAATTTTTCTGATAACCTCAATTATAGAGGGGGGTTTAGGTTTTTTTCCAATTGAATGAAAATAGCTTTTCTGGCTGTATAAAGTGTAAAAAAAGAATTGTGCGGAGGAAAAAAAGGGAAGTCACATAAACCAATATCAAAACCGCAATTTCAGGAGCCCAAAGAAAAGGAAGGGTTGAAATTTCCCGAGAGAAGATTAAGACTAAATTTTTCCCAAAAATTTTTTTTTAAATGACGGGACACCCCCCACCAGACATGAAAGCAGGGTTTGGCCCTTTTGACCGCACCTTTTTCCAAAAATTGACCCTGGGGACCCCGGGGAACATCTTAGCTAACCTTGAGGGGGTAAGAAACCCCGTGGGTTTAAATTTTAAATCAGGGGTTTTCTTTAGGGTTTTTTGCTCTCGAAAAGGGGAAAAGTTTGGTTTGTGCTTTTGTCCATTGATCCTTAGAGAATGGGGGGATAACCCCCTTTTCCCCATTTCAAAAAATAGTCGGGAACTTGGGGGTTGGGCCCCTTTGGCCAATTTTTTGTGTGGTATTTATAAAAAGGGCCTTTTTTCGAACCCTTTTTTTTGCAAAGGAAATTTTTGTGGAAATCGGGGATGTGGGGTGAGGGTCGGGCCATTTTATATTTTTGGATCCAATGTCTTTTTTTGAAAGGAACTGATAAAAATTGAGCGAGGCAGAGAATAAGAAGTAAGATATGTGTAAATAGAGGGGGTTTTTCATCCTAAAACATTTGGGAAAAATTGGGTGGGGATGCCATGTTTCCCTGCCCAGGGATTTAAATGAAAAGGGGAAACATTCCAGCTTTTTAAGAGATTTAAGGATATTTTTTCCCTTACAAAGGGGATAAACCCAAATTTGTTAGGTTTTAAACGTAAGTAAAACCAAAGTTTAAGTAATCTTTTATTGACCTAATGAAGTTTTTTGGCAAAGGGGACCAAGTAATGAGGATTTAAAAAGGTACTCTAGGGAAAGGGGGTGTAAAAAAATGAAAATTCTTTTTTTGAGACCACATTTAGAATAAAGTTTTGGGCCAAAAAAGTTAAAGGGCTTGCTAAAAGCAAAAACCACTTTTGTAAGAAAAAAATTTTGGGGGTTTGCTTTTTCCCCCCATCCTTATTGTTTAGGAACAAGAGGTCTCTTTTGAATGGGGTTTTTTTCCCCACCAAATAAAGGTAGAAAAAAAGGTTTTTTAAATTTTTAAGATTCATTGTGGTAGGAAAGAAAAAGGGAATTGCTCTGCAATAAAAAAGTATTTCGGTAGAAAATACATTTTAAACGCATAATTTTTTAAAATCCAAGATGGGTTAAGGGTTCCCAAACCTTTTTGATTTCGATTTCAAAATAGACAAAAGGGGAATTATAATTCATATCAATTGTAGGGAAGGGGAAGGGTTGACTTTAAAACCTAAATAATCGACTTAATTTTTCACTATTTTGAAGTAAAAGGGTTTTTAAAAAAAAGGGCATTTTAAATTTTTAGGATATTTAAAAGGAATAATAGATGTTTTTGGGTGGTGTTTAGTTTTTTTAATAAGTTTCCCATGGGGAAAATGTAGAGGGGGTTTATTTATTTTGTTAAAATTTAAATTTTTTTGGGATTTAAAACAATTAACTTAATGTCATTTGCATATAGACTTTTTTTTATGGTTGGGGTCGGGTTTCACAAGGGACCAAAAAAAAAACGTGGGTTTACTTCAATATTTCGGGCCAGGGGCCCCAAAAAACCCCCCCAAAAAACATAAATTAGTGGGGATAGGGAAACCCCTTGACGGGTGCCTTTGGGTTAAAGGTAAAAAGGGGAGGAGAGAAAGCCAGATTTGAAAAACAGAGGGCCTAAAGGGTTTTTGTAAAAGGGGGCCTTTTGGATTGCACCCAAATTTATATAACCATAAACCCAAATTTGATCAAGACACTTTTTAATGAAATTGGGCCCATTTGACTCTATCAAAAGTTTTTTTAAAGCGTCAATGACAAAAAAGCCCCTTTCTTTGTCCGATATCCTGAAATTTTTCTACCAACCCCAGAAAATCGACTTTTTGCATCTCGGGTTTTGCCCCTTTGGACAAATCCATTTTTGTCTTTATTTATAAGATTGGGTAAAAAAAGTTTTTAAAGGGCAAGAATTAAATTTTTTTTTGCATAAATTTTAAAGCCCTGTTTTTCAATAATAATTTGGGTCTATATTCCCCAGTTTGTCAGTGGGTTTTACCCCTGGTTTGGGAAATTGTTGGATAGGGGCAAATTTAAAGCCCTTTGGGGGAACAGGGGGAAGGGCAATATAAATTACATAATTTCAACTAAATGGGAGAAAGAATTTTCCCTGAGAACAAGCATAAAACTCTTTTGAAATGCCATAAAGGTTTCCGGGGGCCTTTATTTTTTTACTATACGAATGGCAATGCTCCCCCTTTTTGCTAATAAATATTTGTAATTTTTATTTTTTTCTAAAGGGGGGGGAAAAAAAGAGTCGGAAAAGGGATAAAAGAGGTGAGGAAATTTTTTTATATCACAGTCTAGAGGAAGGGAGGAAAAAATTTCTAAAAACTGGGGGGAAGGGGTTTTAGAGATTGGCGTAAAAGGGTCAAATTGTTCAGCAATAAAAAATAAGGGGGGGGATTTTAAAGAGGGTTTTTAAACCCAGAGGGAAATCCGATGGGGGATTCTAGATTTAGCGGGGCTGAACTTTGATTCTTCTGGCTAGTAGTTTTTTTTGGGTCTTTCTCCTTTTGGTAAAAAATTCCCCCTTTTTAATTTAGCGACATTTAAATTTTCCCTATTTCTGTTTGATTCAAAATACCTTAAAAAACAATTTCCCTTGGGGAAGGCTAAATTATTTTGTTTAGTCGGCGATGGATTAGCTTTAAAATCCGCCTCCCGGTTTTTTTTATATTAAGTAATAGGTTTTTTGGGGAGAAATTGGTATTTCTTTCTAGATCTACTACTAGGGTTTAATAAAGGTACCACGAATAAATGCCTTATGGGCCCACCATAGCAAAGGAGGAGGAAGAAGCAGTGGGAGTAAAAAAGTGAAAATAATCTTTAATTGGATTTTAAATAGGTTTACATTTTCCTGGATTTTTGAAAAAAAAAAAGTTGTTTAAATCTCCCCGAGGGGTTTCTGAGGGTTTTTTGGGAAGAAGTCCAAGGATCCCAAACTACTGGGGCAATTTATCAAACCCGGGAATTGAACCCCATTTTTAGAGGAGAAATTGGTTATAAAATTTTTTTCAATTTTGAAAAAATCTATAAAGGGGGTGGACCTTTTAGGAGAGGAAAAAAAGGTTTAGTCTCTTTCTGTGGTAAAGCAAATTTAACCCCCGATATCCCTGAAGCTCTTTCCCCTAGTAAGGGAAAGAGTAAAGATCAGGTTAGATTTTCCCCCTCGATCTAGAGGGGTTCTATGTCAATTTTTTTCCACTAAAATTTAAATTACCACATAAAAAAAGTCCCCTTTTTTTTAAAAAGTTTTTAAGCCCGTTTTAGATGACTTTTTGGGTAAAAGGAAAATTTTTTTTTTCATTAGGCGAGTAAAAGTGTAACAAAAAGTAAAGGTTTTGGGGAAATTTAAATTTTACAAATCAATTTTAATGTATCGACCTTCTTGGGTCTATAATCTTTTTGGTTTTAAAAAATGAGATTGAAAATTTCCGACTAAAATTTTCACGGGCCCCTTTCTTTTTTGAGGGGTGGAGTGGAAGATGAAGGGGAATTTTTGCATTTTTCAATCTATGTGCATTTATGGGGTAAAAATTTTCTCCTGTAAACAAAAAATA
The DNA here is from genome assembly GCA_025379985.1 of Phyllomedusa bahiana. NCBI lineage: Eukaryota > Metazoa > Chordata > Amphibia > Anura > Hylidae > Phyllomedusa > Phyllomedusa bahiana. Next base: position 5,125 of record JAODAL010080308.1, on the reverse strand, counting down.
AAAGTTTGGATTTATTACAAACTCTCCACAGCAAAGAAAAGGGTTAAGCGGGGGGTTTTTAAAACCCTTTTACATTGTACGGGCCAAAAACTTTAAAAAGACAAAAAAATGAATATATAAAAAGATGGTGGGGGCCGCAATAAAATTATCCCAAAGGGAAAAGCTGAAAACGCTCAAGAGATTTCCACAAAATTTGGGAAGCAGTGAGAACAAAAAACCACGATAACCCAAAAGAAGTTTCAGAAAAAACTTGAGAAATATAAAAAAAAATAACAAATTTCAAGAGAAAAGTATTCCCTTTAGGAGGGAAAAACCCTAGGACAAGTCCCTGGGCCTTGGAACCTGTAAAAAAGAAAACGCTGAAAAGCAAAAAAAGCGGGAGCATCCTTTTTCCATTTATAATTTAGTTTTTGAATTAAGACTTTTAAAAGGTACTGAAGAGGGGGCCGTCTGCATTTTAACGAAGTCCGGGAAAGTTTTATTCTGGGCCCCCAGAGGTGTGATCATCTCTGGACGTGATGGGGTTTTTTTGGGGCGGGGCCCGGAGTCCAAAGGAGCAAGCAGTTTCCAGCTTCTTTTGAAAAGTACAAACTTCTTCCGGCGAGTTGCAGGGGATATTGAGGTTTCCTTCTCTAGAGTTATAATTTGACCGGAAATCCCCATCTATAAACAATCTCCTTTCACGAAGAATCTTTGTGAAGTGGTTTTTTTGGAAAAATTTTTCCCCTCAAACAACTTTGCTGCAAAACAGGTCAGGGGAAAAATTTAATAGCTAAAAGGGGCTCTGGTAGGGACTCCCCTTTTCGGGGGCGCAAAATAAGGAAGCCCTTTCCCTTTTTAAATTTTAAAAAGTGGGTTCGTCTAATTTTGTCCCCCTTGGGGCTTGATGAGGAAAAATTCCCCCCGGCTTGGGGGGTTCTGTTGGGTCCGTCCCAAATTTTGAGTCTTGTTTTTTTTGCGGGGGAAGGGGGAAATTCCAAAGAGGCGTTTTGGTTTAAGGGAAATTTAAATTTATCAGGGATAAAATGTTTCAGGAATACCTTTGAATTCCCCACTTTTTTAAAGCCCTTTATCTGCTTCCAAAGGGCCAAGACTTTTTTTTTGGGGAAACGTTTTTAAAACCCCCTCCTCTAGAGCACTATTAGCATCAAATTAAACTGTTTTTTGGGGAGTTTTTCAAATTCTGCCCTTTTTTGATTCAATATGGGCCCGTTCTTGTTTTTTAGAGAGTGAAATCTTGTTTAAGTTCGACAAAACATTTTTCTTTAAGTCAGAGGGAAGTGGGGTGCAGAAAAGAGAAGAGCTGCTGCAACGATTATTGTTAGGGGGTTTTTCGCTTTAAGAGGGGGCTTGCGTTCGATATCTTTCAGATTCCGCCCTGGAAGGGAAAAGGGGCGGAGGGTTTATGGATATTGTAGACCCCCTTTTAATAAATGGGTGCTTTTTTCGGGCAATAAGAAAAAAAAATTTAGGGGGGTTTGGCGGGTTTTTTGGGGTTTTTTTCTGGTTTTTTTATTTGGTTTCCTCCCATAAGGATTCCCTTTTTTTCGTAATAGCGATCTGTTAAAATTTTTTTTCGCCAAAAAGGTTTTTATAAACGGAAAAATGGTATAAAAAATAATGCCGTCAAACCCTTGGTTTTTGGGTTGTTAGGGTTTTTTTAAAAAAATAAAAAGGGACCCAAAAACCCGAGGGGAACGATTTCAGCTTATTCCGGGTAAAGGAAAGGGAAATTTTAACAGTTTTTTTTAAAAAAAGAGGCTCAAAAAGTTTCAGGGGGGGGTTTGCACTGGGAAAAAAGTTTGCACTGGGATAAAAAAGAGGTAGCTTTGTTGGAGTCATTTTAATGTCACTGAGACAGTTTAAAGGGGGTTTGCATGGTATAGATAAGGGATGTTTCCCAAAAACAGTCAAAAGTATAGTGACAGGGTTTTTTAAGTAAAAAAAGCAAATAACCCTCTGAGGGGTGCAGAATACTTCCTTTTTTCCCAAAAGAAAAACAGACAACTTCCCCGTAATACCCGAAAACCCGGGTTTACAAAGGGTTCCTTTTAAAAAGCCCCAATAAGCAGACAGTTTTCCCGAATTTCAACCTCTTGATGGAGACTTATTAAAAAGGGTTTTATAACTTTCCGGGGAGGTGGATAATAGTATCTGAGAGGGCAAAGGTAAAAAACTTGGGTTTGTTGCAAAACTAGTAAAAAGTAATAAGGGGGGAAAACTTGGAGCTGGGCCTTTTTTATAAGAACAGTCTCCAAGGGGCCTTACAAACTGTCAGGTCTGGGGGGTTTTTGCACTTTGGGGCCCCCTCCCGCACTGCAGTTATGACTGTTTTTGAGGTGCACCTGATGTTTTTCAGGGGGGCCGGTATGTAAGCAGCAGTGGGGATAGATGAAACTGGTAATCAGATCTTGTATGCAAACCCCAAAAATTATGTAAAAAAAGCCTGTTTGAAACCCCTTGCAGAACAGATAAACTCAGTTAATTGCAGGCAGCAAGTAAGGGGGGTGAGATTTGCCAAATAGGGGGTTTTTAAAAAAGACACGACTGTCATTTAATGGTGTGGGCCCCCGGATTTGGGCCCGACTCACCAAAACCCCTGGGAAAGGGTAAGTTGGGCCCCTGCAAATTCCCAAACAGAGTCCCCTTAAAATCTGCTGTTGCTCTTGCCCGGGCCTCATGACATGTTCAGTTTTTCAGGGGAGAGGAGGGAAGCTTGAGTAAGCTGCAGCAGGCCTCTGATGAAAACTCTGGTAATCTCTGGAGGATTTTGATTGTAGATGGCTCCTTTTGCTCAGTTCTTCTTCCCTGAATCAGAGAGGGCAGACTGGTGTCCAAAAAGACTGGATATGTGGGCTTATTTGAGCAGATTTGGACTGGCTTCAGAGGAGCTCACAGGAGATGTGTCTAGCTACAGTGCCATCCAGGCCACGCCCCTCGTCCCATTGTAGTCTATGGAGAGATCGGGGCAATGAAATCTCGGCTCTCGGCATGGAGTATGATTAAAAAAATCATTTTTATTAGGTGTAAAATATTATCTGAAAAAAGAGCTGAAACCTTCTATAAACATAAATCAATCAAATCCCTAACAACGCGTTTGTCGTCGAAACCGGCACTACATAAGGAATTGGGATATAGAGAATTGCCGGGAAATACAGTAATTAAAATTCTTTAAGCTCTTCTCATTGATCGGCAGAAAACAACCAATCAGAATAGGAGCGACAGTGACCCATTCTAACCTATGGAGAAGTATGGACCAATCAATTGAAAAGGTGGACAGTTCAAAATACAGTAAAAAAGGCAGAAAAGAGCTGATTGGTTGATCCCAGGCGGCAGATATGAATCCACCAATCATATGTAGTGCGTCTATTTTGAATGGAGAAAGAAGGGCGCGATAGAAGGGCGCCCTAAAAGTTATTACTGTCTATGGGAAATATTCTAGTACTGTGATTGGTTGGGGGGAAGAGGGGCTCGTCCTGCTTAGCCAATCAGCGGCTGAGCTACCTTCTCATAGAGTTCTATGGGGAAAAGAAATGCAGAGCGAGATCTGTTTATGATTGGCTAAGTTAAAAGAGGCGCGGTTATTTGGACCAATGGGAGAGCGAGCGACGCTCTTATGGGTTTTCTAATGCAATCTGTAATAAAACTGTACGTGCCCGAAATAAAATGATAATACTCCCAAAGTTGTACCGATCTGTATATAAAATGAACAATAATATGGGGGTAACGAAAAAAAAATATTAATTCAATAAATTCATTTTTATTTCTTTATTTTCGTTACACCCATACTATTGATCATTGGCTAACGAAAATAAAGAAATAAAAATAAATTTATTGAATTAATATTTTTTTTTTCGTTACCCCCATATTATTGTTCATTTTATATAGAGATCGGTACAACTTCGTGAGTCTTATAATTTTATTTCATTGCCCCCATCTCTCCATTGACTACAATGGGACAAAGTAGCTCGCGCTCTGATTGGCCGGGATAGCCAAGCCCCCGCTAGCCCAACCAATCAGCTCTTTTCTTCATTTTTACTGAATTTTGAACTGTCACGACTTTGAATTTGATTGGTCAGTATTTCTCCATAGGTTATAATGGGTCCCTGTTGCTCCTATTCTGATTGGCCGGGAAAGCCAAGCCCCCGCTAGCTCAACCATCAGCTCTTTTCTGCATTTTTACTGTATTTTGAACTGTCCCACCTTTGAATTAGATTGGTCAATATTTCTCCATAGGTTATAATGGTTCCCTGTCGCTCCTATTCTGATTGGCCGGGAAATCCAAGCCCCCGCTAGTTCAACCAATCAGCTCTTTTCTGCATTTTTACTGCATTTTGAACTGTCACGCTTTGTAATTTGATTGGTCAATACTTCTACATAGGTTTTAATGGGTCACTGTCACTCCTATTCTGATTGGCTGGTTTCTGCCGACCAATGAGAAGCGCTTACAGAATTTGAATTACTGTATTTCCCGGCAATTTCCAATATCCAAATTCCTGATGTAGCGCCGTTCTAGATTTTTGGAAAGTGATTTATTTTTTTTATTTTTTTTTGGAGGTTTGAGCTCTTTTTTTCTGATAATGTTTTACACCTAATAAAGGTGATTTTTTTTGGAATCATACTCCATGCCTCACAGAGCTGAGAGACGAGATTTCTGTTGTGATCTTCTATGTTTCCTCTCATGTTACGTTCTCGCTTCACTTTGCCTCCGCCGGATCATTTAGACCAGAATCAACTAGGTCTGCCTGTCGGAGCTGACGAGCGCTGCAATGCGCCTCACTTTGCTGAGCCGCGATCGTACATGCCTCGGAGTTTTGGAATGCGTCCCGTCCCGGAACGCCCACACCGCGCCCATTACACGCCCCTTCATGTTAGGCGCAGACAAAAGTGGCGAAGGCTGCGCCTAACATTGCATCCCTGCGTCCGACAGAGGATTCGAGCCGGTGAGGCGCAGTATACGCCAGAAAACAGACGCAAATCCCTTTCATACACATCTCCCAGGGTGTCTTTTTTTATTTTGTCCCATATATGCCTAATTAACATCTGTTTGGTTGCTCTGTATGATATTTCATACACAAGACTAAATTTAACTCTTGATTGTGGATTAATTTGCACTAAATAAGGG
>JAODAL010080307.1:0-12290 GCA_025379985.1 Phyllomedusa bahiana | reverse complement strand
GGCGCCCAATTTTTTTGGGAAATTTTACTCCGGGGGTTAATTAGCGTTGTTTTTCCTGTGGTGACTCCAAGAAACCGTCATTTTCCCGCCAAAATATATACATTTTTCCTGTACCCTATTCAAAAAGCAAAGGTTAATTACAATTTTTCTCTTGTTGTGAGCGTAAAAAAACAGCATTCTAACCGCTACAAAGCTGTGTTTGTGGTGGCTCATTTCTTTGGCGCAATTTAACCCAAGGGGTTTAAATTTAAAAGGGGTTGTTTGTACAAAGAATAGTTTCAAATTGTAGGGAACACAAAAAAAAAGCATTTTCCAATATTTGCTTTGTTCCTCTTTTTTCCCAAAGGAGAAAAGTGAATTTAGCCTCCTGGCTTTTTCCCATTTCCCCTCAGTAATGCCCTGAAAAAAAATTCTCCCCCTGCTGTTTGTTCAATGAGAAACAGCAGGTGTCCCCCAACAGGCTCTGCGTGTCCGTGCTATAGCAGTAAAAAAGCTTGTTTTTATGTAAAAAAAACAGAACTGTAATTAGGGTTTTTGTTTTGGGGATCAGATAAGAAGCCCTTTTAGAAGCTTAAGAACTAATTGAATCTAATTAGATCTGAAAGCACAGCTGGCTGGAGCTGTACAAGCATGGAGCTTATGAAAATTGTCAGTCTGAACCGGGAAAATGGCAGGTATTTCATTCAGCATTCTCTGAAACTCTAAAGGGAACAACCCCCTTTAAAGCGTTTTTTTTCAGCTGTGGACTCCAAAAAAACCGTCATTTTCACCGCCAAAATATTATTTTTCCTTACCTTTTTCAAAAGCAAAGGTTAATTACAATTTTTCTCTTTGTGTAGCGAAAAAAACCCGGGTTTTGTAAACCGCTACAAACTAGTAGTTTGGGTGGCTCAATTTTTTTGGGGAAATTTTACATCCGGGGTTAATTAAGCTTTTGTTTTTCAGCTGTGGTGACCCCAAGAAAACCGATTTTCATCCCAAAAATTAAAAAATTTTTCCTGTAGCCCAAATTCACGCAAAGGTTTAAATTAAAATTTTCTTTGTTGTGTAGGTAAAAAACAGGGCATTGTAACAGTACAAAGCTATAGTTTTGTGGTGGCTCAATTCTTTGGCGCAATTTACTCCCGGGTTAATTAAGCGTTGTTTTTGCTTGGTACTCCAAAACCCCGTTTTTTTCACCCCAAAATTATACTTTTTCCTGTACCCTAATTCACAAGCAAGGTTAATTACAATTTTATCTCTTGTTGGCGTAAAAAACAGCATTGTAACCGCTACAAAGCTAGTAGTTTGGGTCCTTTTCTTTGGCACAATTTACTCCGGGGTTTTAAGCGTTTTTTTTCAGTGGGGTGACCCAAAAAACCGTCATTTTCCCGCCAAAATATTAAAAATTTTTTTCCTGTAGTGATTCAAAGCAAAGGTTAATTAAAAAATTTTTCTCTTGTTGTGTAGTTAAAAAAATGGCATTGTAACCGCTCCAAAGCTAGTAGTTTGTGGTGGCTCATTTTTGGCGAAATTTTAAACCCCCCCAAGGGTTACTAATTTTTTTTTTCTGAGTTGCATCAGTAAAAGAAATTTTCCTTTTTCACCGCCACAGAAAAAATCCTGTAGCAAAATTCATATCCGAAGGTTTTAAAGCCTTTACTTTAGTAAATAACGGTTTTTTTGGCACAACAATCAATTTTTTTCCCCCTTTTTGTGGAGCGAATTTATACCAAAAGGGTTACCCAATTGTTTTGGGTTCTTTGGAGTAAAATTCGGGTTTATTTATCTATACAGATATCTACATCAACAGTGTCTGTCTTTTTAGAAAAAACAGTTGTGACAGAGAGGTGCAGGCCTGCACCTGCGGTGGCCCGTGGCACAAACATTCCTGGGAAAGACCCAGGTCCCAGGACAGTGGGGGGCGTCGCAGCAGGGGGCACTGGGGAGGCCCGAACTGCCGCTGTTCGCAGCCTGTGTTTTTTCAGCAACCAAGGGTTCTTGATTTGGTTTTCTAGGTCATCCATTCCTCCCCGTGAATCTGCAACCCCGCCAGAGTCGGTGGGAACGTCAACACAACCCCTTTGTTGGGATGGCCCGGGAGGGGTCCGGCCCTCCCGTCCTCAAAACCCCCTTGTCCCCCCGGTTCCCTCAGCCAGAATCTACTATGGGGGCGGGGTCAGCGCCCTAATAGCGAGGATGAACAAAATTTTAGGAGGGCAGCGCAGCTACTTGGGAGGAAAAATGGGGCCAATATCCCCCCCTTCTTGCAGTAGGCGGCAAAGTATGATGTTGAGGGGCTGGGAGGTCTGTTTTGAGGGGTCAGCCCCTGAACCAAACCCGGGGATAGGACAGCGTGACGATGAAACACAAATAGAGATAGTTGCCCATGCACTTTGGGGGCCGGGGGAGGCAAGGCTTCACATTGTCAGGGAAAGGGGTCAACTTGCACGTCAGGCAGGGCGCAGCCGCAAATGGGGGTGTGGCCCCTGGGGCAGGATACAGGGTGTGAGGTCGGGGGCCAAGGGCCCCGGGTAAAAAAAGCTTGCGGGCCAAAAAAGTGCGGGACAGGGGGTCAGCGAAGCGCGGGGGCAGTAGTATCAGTGAGGAGCTTGGCGGGGAAAACCCAAAATCGGGGGTGGGAGTTCTTTTTAAGAACCCCGGGGGAGCCCAATATAGGTATATGTGAACTGAAGCAGAAAGTGAAGGGGTGGCCAGGGAGCTAAAAGGCACCCGGCCCGCAACAAAAACATGCGCTACATCCGGGGGCCTGGGAGAAATTTGGGGTCGATGTGGGGGTTCATCCTGCGCCGAGAAGCAGCAGCAGCGCCCAGTGGCAGCATGCCATTGCAGCCAGTCAAGGTCCCCCACCTCTGCAAAAGGGGAGCTTTTTCTCTTGACATCATTCCGGTCCAGATGCTCCTGATCCTCGCTACTCATGGCGCCAGCAGTCGTTCAGCGAGGCGATTGAAAAGAGACAACAGTATGCGTCCAACCATCCTAAGGTGCAAAAGCTGACCATACTCCTGTCCAATTTGTTGGTGCTGCAGTTCCCCTCCCTTCCAATGGGGACTCTGCACCGTTCAGAGAACTAATGGCTTGTCCCGAGCCGAGATGGAGAGTTCCAAGCGGTAATTTCTTTTCCAAAAAGGGAGTACCAGCACTTCATAAATATGCGAACAAAAGGTGGGCCAGTCCTTGAGTTTTATCGGTTTGTTCCAAGGTGCATGGCAGCGCAGACGTTGGAGCTGTAATACGGTCAGGGCCAGTAACATATCCTTTACGGCCAGGGGGTGAATGTGTTTCCGTTCAGGCACACCAACAACTCGGACAGGAGACGGCGCTTTCTCCTCCACGTTGTCAAACTGCAGCTCCTGCGTCAATGTCCGCCTCCTCCTCCTCCTCCACCACCACCACCATCTCAGCCTCCACAATTACTGCTCCTTCATACCACATGTGTAGGGCACAGCGGTGTAAACACAGTTTACACCTGGCTTGCCTCGGCGAACGAAGTCCACAGGGGAGGAACTGCTCCGCGTCATGCAGCAAGAAAATCGATGTGTGGCTTTCTCCGCGCCAACTGCAAATCGGAACCATGGTGAGGGAAATGGGAGGAACATGGTGTCCGCGCTGCACCGAGGGGGGATGGCCCATGCGCCCTGCATGGCACATGGTGTTTCAATCTGGTTGTGAAAAGGCTCCTGAAGTCTTCCACCGATCTTCAGAGATTCTGAAAATGGCCAGGAAACTGTGCATGCACTTCATCATTCCTACAAAGCCCGGAACACCCTCCTCGAATTGCAGTGGCAAACGGCCTCCCCCAACACACTTTGATATGCGATGTTTCCCCCCGTTGGAATTCCAGCTGCACATGTTGGACCGACTGTATGAACAGAGAAAGGCCATTAACGATTTTTTGATTGATCCGGCGGACAGGAGTACCCCCCGTGTACTTTGATGTCAGCCAGTGGCAGCTATGCGTGACACCTGCCGTTTGTTGAGGCCATTCGAGGAGGCCACCTTATTTGTCAGTCGCCAGGACTAGGGGATAAATAACGTCTTTCCCACTGTTATGCCCTGGAACGATGCTGAAAATCTTTTTGGGCAAGGGACTGGAGACGGGCAAAACATCTCGCGGAAATGAGTCCGGGGGGATGAAATGGAGGAGGAGGACTTTGGAGAGAAGCATTGGGTGAAAGAGGGGATTTTCTACCCGGTGAAAAGAGAGGAGGGCGGAGAAGTGGAGGGGGTAGATGGAGATGAGGAAAGAGAGGCAGATGACCCCGAAAGCCCCGTGGAGTATACGTGGGAGGGAGGCGGGGAGCCCCGGGAGTATTGTGCAGATAGTCCGCGCTTCTTTTTTCCCCTGGCATGCGCGAATGTCACCCGAATAGTCCAGGACCCCCCAACCGGGCCCTTTTTTGAGCAACCCTTGTTTCCCCCCCAGCGATGTCATATGCCCCCTTTCCGTAAACGCATTAGAGGCAAGAACTTGGGTGGTTAACACCACACATGTCTAGTCACTGCAGCGAATGCTGAGTTGAATGGAGACAACACTTGGCCAAAGAAGGCCAGACCGACCCCGGCCTAAAAACCATTTGTCACCCTCTGTTCCGCCTCCTCTCCTCTCGCCACCCCCAAGCGTTCCTCAGCCGCCATGTCTTCAGAGTCTGATCAGGGTCAGCCCCCGCTTCAGCCCCCCCATCCCCCGAGTACCCCACACACCAGAGTCCCACCCAACCCCTTCCCCTTGCCGTTTGTAAAATCCCAACGTCACGGCGGTTAGCCCACCTTCTGTCTTCCAGGTTTGGGGCAGAAGAAACATTTTAAACCAAAAACCATCCCAACCCAAAAGCCGAATGTCGGCATTGCCAGGCTTTTGGCCTTGGAAATGTTCCCTTTTCTGTTGGGGGACACAGATGGGTTCCGCCCCCTCATGGCCCCTTTCCTGCCCCAAAACCAAAAGCGAGCAGGATTTCTTTGCCAGAAAAGGTCCCTGCCCTGGCCCCCAGTGTCATCTAAAATTTCAAGGGTTGTTGATCTGTGGCCGGAAAAGTCATTGCCACGACAATGGATAGTGCACGGTCAAGGGCCCCATTATCTGTGAAGCTCACTGGGTGAGCGGTTTTTGTTTCTGGGGGGGGCGGTGGCTTCGGTTGGCGAACGCTCTTCAAAACCGAGGGATGGTGCAGGGTTTTTCCCCAAAGGTCCTTGGTGGATCACGTGCCGAGAAAAAAAAGGGGTGTTGAAATTTTAAACTGTTTGGAGTCCCTCCACAACAGGGCAGGGAAATGTGGAAGGCTTCCCAACGAGGGGCCCAGGCTGGCTGGGTGACCAAAAACCTTTGCCAAGGCAAAAGGGGGTGTGCGATAACGGGCGAAAAAATGTGGCCCCCCCTTAAGATCGGTAGGTGGAGCACATCCCCCTTGCCTGGCAATTGTCATGAACCTTTTCTCCGAATTTTAAAAGAGCTACCCCGGGCTGGACTGCCCCGCTGGGAAGGCTCGAAGTCTAAAGTTAAACTTTGCCTTTTACCTGCTTCGTCCGCCCCGGTGCGTTGCAGGTCAGCCGGCCCCCCGTCAAAAAAGTCCATTGTTGATGTGGCAACACGCTGGAATTCCACCCTCCACATGCTCAGCGATTGTGGCAGCAGCGCAATGCTTACGACGGACACATGGCTGACAGCAGCGGTGCGGACCTCGGTGTTGAGCACCGGAGTGAGGCAGGTGACAAGAGTCTGCACCATCCTTGCAGGTTTTGAGGCCACCAAATGGTCAGTGCGGACAATGCCCTTGTCAGCATGAGCATTGTGGTGATCTTAGTTCTGGAACGATCTTTGGACACTCTGAAACAACAGGTCCGCCAGCGACGGAGGAGGAGACGGACACAGATGCGGACACGGAGCCTTTCTCTCCGTCAAATCCACAAGGCCCGACAGTTTCACAATTTCATCGGTCTTCATTAGACAGTGGTTCGGGGTCCAGAGCTAGTGCAAGGTGGCGCATCAGCTCTCAGGGTGCATCATCTCAGGAAAGTCAGGGCTGTGTTGAAGCTGTGCCGGAGGCAGCGGAGGAGGAGGAGTAGGAGGTATTCCTAGACACCGACGTTACCGATGTCCCTGCCTTGGAAAGAGGTTGGCGCGAATTTGAGGCGGAGGAGGAAGATGAGGAAGATCAGTTTGCTAGTGCCCTCGACCAGAGGCTTGGGAAATCAAGGCTCCATCTCTCACATGAGTGCTTGGATGCTCCATTTCCTCCAACATGATCCTCGCATTAAGGCCATCAAAATGAACAACAGTTACTGGGTGGCCACCTGGATCCCCGGTAAAAAACAAAACTCAGCACTTTCCTTCCACCCACCCAAATAGAGAGTAAAATGCAGGAAATGGAGACCTTGCTGATTGATCAACTGGAGACATCTGTTGCGTCTGCTTCACGTTCCCCAAATGTCACGGTGGAACAACATCAGCGACGTGACATCAGTAGGGTGCCAAGTAGCGGCAGCAGCAGCAGGCAAGGTGGCAGATGCCTCATGGGTGACCTCTCGCAATCTTTTTTTAACACCTCACCAACGCATGCAATGCAGGGCACACATCCATCACACAGAGACCTGCTTAAGAATCATCGGGCACGACTATCTGTGTCTCACACACCTAGGTCTTATGTATTTGTAGACTTCTGGGTATCCAAAATGGACGAATGGGCCCGATGCTCGCTCGCCACGCCATAGGCTGTTGTACTGCCAAACAGCCGCGTCATTTCTGTGCGGACTTCAAGCACTGCTGGAGGAGTACATTACAGAACACAATGCATACGGTTTTCCACAGACTAATGTGGTTCGTTGCTCCTTCACTCAAGATGAACCAGGCATCGGATCTCTGATGATGTTGTGGCCCCGAATTGCCGAGGTCAACGATTGTTGCACGGTCTACTTCACATTCCTCTTCATGACAGTATATGTGTCAATCTTGAAAAATGTTTTTTAAAATGATTTTCTAACTGCAATTTTTTATTCTCTTTTCCCAAAGTCATTTTGTGGTTTTGCTGTGAGGAGACTGTAAAAGGACAGCAAGGTTCATGCATCAACACCGTATTCCATTTATCATTTATCTTTAGAAGTTTTCTCGCATTGTCATGGTTTTGTAGGTCAGGTTTCCTTGTAGATAAAGCTATAATTTGTCCTTTGGAAACAGAAATGTGGCTTCTAAGTGGGCATTTCTCCTCACAATTTTTAACAGTCTTGAGAGTCATTTTTATTAAATTTTTTTGGGTCACTGTGCTCTTGAAATGCCAGACAATTACTAAGGTCATATTATAAAAAAATCTTGTTTCTATCAGACATTTGTTCTTCACAATTGTCCAACAGTGGCTCAACGGGTCATGCATTTGAATTTTTGGGGGCTTTTTGCTTTGAAGAAAGCAGCTAGACTACAGGTCCTATTATAAATAAAATTGGTTGTTTTAACAGACCATTTGTTCTTCACAATTGTCTAACGTGGCTCAAAGGGTTTCATGCTTTGAATTTTTTGGGGCATTTTGCTTTGCAAATGCAGCCTATATTACAAGTCCTATTATAAAAAAATTTGTGTTTCTAACAGACCAATTTGTTACATTCACAATTGTCAAGAGTGCTCAAGGGTGATGGTGCTGTCAGAAACTGATATAGGTAGGACATGTTAATTGAACGTATTGCAAAATGACTTGTTTTTGCAAGTTCTTTTAACATAGCTATCAATTCCTGTATTAAAGAAAAAACCATTTAATCAATTATAAAAAGAAAAACAAAAAAACCCATGGTGGGTTTTCCATCCTTTTTTAAAAATGGGGGTTTTTTAGAATTAAAGTACTAAAAAAAACTTGCATTTTAACAAAATAGTTTTTAAAAAAATTCCTCTGAATTGAAAAGGGAAAGGTACGGGGGAAAAACATAAACCCAGATTTTGGTTTTTTCGAGGACATGGGTATGGAGAGGACAGAGAACAAAGTACAGAAAACCTTTTCCCTCCAGAAAGTTGATTTTAAAAATGAAAAAAAGAATCCCAAAGGAAAAAGGGCACCTGGGGGGAAAACAGAAGTTTTAAAACCACCAGTTTTTCCCAAAGTGAACTCAATTGGTCCGCCCTCATACAAAGGGGGAAAGCGTCCCCAGGACAGGGACCTTTATTGCCCGGGGAAAACCCTAAAAGGGTTTGGTTTAAAAGACTCCTTTTTTCCGGGGGCACTTTTTTTTTTTGGGGGTCGGGGAAGGTTTAAATGGTCTTTTTCTGCGGTACGGCGTTTTAGTTAATGTCCAGTTAAACCCTAAAATGGGGGTTTCCCAAAAGGGAACTTTTTTTCCCGGGGAAACTTTTTAATTTGGGGGTCAGACGGGTTTTAAGGGTTTAAAGGGCGGTCCAGGCGGGTTTATAGTCAATGTCCATTTCAACTTAAAATGGGGTTTGGGAAAGATTTCCTTTTTCCCCGGCACTTTTTAAATCTGTTTTTTCAGACAGGTTTAAGGGTTTAATTCTGCGGTACAGGACAGATATAGCCCAATGTCCATTTTTAAACAAAAAAGGTGGTTGAAAGACCCCTTTTTTCCGGAAATTTTTTAAATGTGGGGGTATGCGGTTTTGGGGGCTCATGCTGTCCCAAGGCCAGGTTTGTAAAGGGTTCCGTGAAATTTTAAAATGGGGGTTAAAAGGGCCCCCCCTTTTTTCTGACACTTTTTAATCTGGGGGTCATGCAGGTTTGGGGTATGTGTGGCCCGGCAGGTATAGTCAATGTCCAGTGAAATAAAATGGTGGGTTTAAAAAAGACCCCTTTTTTCCGGCATTTTTTAAAATCTGGGGGTCATGCAGGTTTGGGGTTTCATGCGGGGCCCCAGGACAGGAAAATTCAATGCCCAGGGGAAACAAAAAGGGGGGTTCCCAAAACCCCTTTTTTACTGGCAATTTTTAATCTGGGGGGTCATCCCGGGTTTTTGGGGCTCATGTTTGGGGCCCCCAGGAAAGGTTTGTAAATTGCCCAAAGTTAACAAAAATGGGGGTTTAAAAAGGGACCCCCTTTTTCCCGGGGCACTTTTAAATGTGGGGGTCATGGGGGGTTTTTTTGGGGCTCATGCTGGGGTTCCGGGGCCCAAGGGATATTCAATACCCGGGTTCAAGAAAAAGGGATGGTTCAAATCTTATGCCTTCTGGATTTTTTAAATTTGGGGTGATGCGGGTTTAAAAGGGGTAATGCTGTGGTAAAAAGACGGGGGATAGTGAATGGTGTTTGTTATTTTTTTCTGGGGCAAATTATAACCTAATTGTGTTGCCTAAGATGTGAAACTTTATCCTTTTGACTTTTTTGTGGATTTTTAATTCCAGCTTCCCCGGGCCCTGTTTGGATTTTAAGAATGAATTTGTTTTTGTTTCCCCCTTTGACTTTTTTGGGTTATCGATCATAACCCACAAATTTCGACTATCGACTTCTTGTCGATGTTGGTTGGCTATGGGTCCATCGCCCGATGTCGATGGCCAACGAAATCGCTCAAAACTAGGGTGGTTTCCTCTGGACTGCCGAAAAGCGATGGCGAAAACCCACTCGGGGGGAGGGGGGAATCTAAGTATGCCCCGGGTTTTCATCAGACCCCCGCCAAAAAAAGGCGGGAGGGGATTGCTGCGGCGGGAAAGGTCTACCAAATTCGCTACCCCTGACGTGACTTGCTTGCGGAGGCAAAAACCGGGTGTAGCGTTTTGGTTTCTAAAATCGTTTAAAACGTAGTTGTTTGTTGGGGGGGGGCTGCAGAGGTTCGTGGTCGAGGCAAGCAAGGGGAAAGTCAGGGCAAAGGGGGGGCCCAAAATTTGTGGCCCAGGGGGAAAGGAGGCAAAAAGGGGACAGACACGGGAAAAAGGCAAGACTCTCGTCGGCTAAAGGCACTAAGATCCCCGGGAGGGGGGAAACCCGGGAAAAGGGGAGGCCCTTTAAATAGGGGCAGCGACCGGGGAATAGCCAATTACCGGTGCGCTAGCCCTTTTTAAAAAATTTTAAAACCTGCCGGCATGCGCCCCGGGGCCCCAGGGGAGCGGGGGCCCCGAAAGCCGCCGGACAGAGGCTCTAAACAAAGCGTAGACCGGGTTTTACACAGGGGGACAGAAAGGGGAAGAAACCCGACATGTTTGGGTTCCCCGGGCAGCTTGGCGGGGGCATGGATGGCCTGCGACCCCGGGGTGGGGCATCCCCTGACAGAAAACCCCCCCCCCTTTTTTCCCCCCTCCCTCCCCCTTTCTGGCCCGAAAGGGAAACTCCGGGTTTAACCCTTATGGTCCCGAATATTGTCTTTGGGGTTCCCCGGACCTTTCTTCGGGCCCCAACCCTTCCCGGGCAATTTTGGAAAAAGACGTTCCCTCTGACCGTTTTCATTTTTCCCGAATTTCTTTTTTCGTTTAAAAAACATTGGGGGGGGCGTCAGCCTCAGGAGTGGGGGGGAAAAAACTTTCCCAGAAAAAAAAACGATATAGGATGGGCCGGGTTCAGAAGAGGACTTGGGAAAGGGGTTGGGACCCGCATTGTGGGGGAAGGTGGAGCTTGTTTGCCCTGGGTTTTTTGGCGTTTTTGCCTCGAAAGGGGCCCCAAAAACCCGGGGGCCAAACAAAAGCCAGGGACCATTGGGGGAAGGATTAAATTCGCCGCCAAAACCCCAAACCCTTTTCACCAGGAAAGGGAAAAGGGGGGGGGTCTTCGCTTTCGGGGCGCTTGGGGCTTTTTTCTAGCGGAAAAAACCCCCAGTAAAAGATTAGGTTTTCTGGTTCCAAAAGGCAGTTAAGGCTGGACCAAATTTCCACAGTGGGATAAAAGGGCAAATAGAGGCGGAAAGGGGGGGGCGTGGAGTGCCCGGGAAAAATGAAAAAAAAAAAAGGGGGGGGCCCCCGGCAGAAATCGGAGTCTTTAAAGAATTTTTTTGGAAAAAATTTTGCCAAGGTAAAAAGATTTGGGGCCCCGGGCGTCCTTTACGGCAAAACAAAGTGCCCGCAGATAGGTGCCCAGTATTTTGGTTAACCCCCCCACCCGCCCCTTGGTTCGAGGGTGATAGGGGCCGGGGGGAGCGCCTGAAACCCAGAAACCCAAAATTTGGAAACCCCCCCGGGCAGAGTTTTTATGGCGGGGACCCCATGAGCCGAAAAAATGTTGAAAAAATTTGGCCAACGAGGACAGAGGGTGGGACCGGGCGAGGGCAAAGGGGACGAAAAAATGTAGCCAGGAAGGGAAAGGTTTTGTGAGGGAACAGACATTTTTCGAGTTTTGGCATGAGGCGATTAGCCCTAAAACCCCGGAGGCCCGTGTATGGTTTATGTGGGATTCCCGGAACGGGGGAGAAAATTAGAAAATCGTCCGAAGACAACGACACAGGAATACAGGGGGTCCCCGAATATGTCGTTGACTTAAATCCCGGAAACTGTGGGCTTGCAGAGCCAAAGGGCATCCTATGTACTCGACGTGCCATCATGGTGCTAAAAGCAGTCTTCCATTATCCCCCTCTGTTACGAAAGAGATGATAAGCTCCCCGCAGAAACCCCAATTTTTGAAATATCCTGGCTCCCTAAGCCCCTTCGAAGAGCTCAGTAATCTTGGAAAAGCGACCGTTTATACCCCAAATTTCGGTATCGCCTACCCGGCTCTCCGCTCTGCGTGATTCAACTACATTCCCCAATCATCCGAACCCCCCATGCCCCACAAAATTTCACAAGTGCGGCACGAATTTCTGGAAAATGCACCGGGGGATCGGGACATTCCAACCTCTCGTTTTAAGAGGGGGCCCCGAAAATACATCTTCTCGGTCTGGCCCCCCAAGACCCCAATGCACACACACATCTGTCCTCCCCGCACTTGGGCCTCAAAGGACTTTCTGTATTGAGTCATTGGGTGGCAGGGTTTACCATTTTTTATGTAAAACCCCCCCCTTTTATGAACTGGCTGGACCCTTTTAAACTTGGATTTTTCCGTATGTTTACCCCTACACCCATAGATTGTAAGCTCTCAGACAGGGCACTCACCCTTGTTCTCATTTTTAAGTATTTTTATGTGTAATGACTGTATGTTTACCCTTTTTTGTAAAGTGCTGCGGAAAATGTTGGCGATAGAAAAAAGATTATTATTATTATTATTACCAGAGGGAAAGGGGGGAGGTCAGAATAAAATCCATGGCCCCGTGGGGCCAGGGACATCGGGGAAAAGGTTGTGGCTGCGCAGCCCGCCAGTTTGGATGGGAAGACTTGAGATGGGAAGTGCACGATCCACGAATTTCCAACGTCTTTGGCCCGATGGGCCCCAATAAAAGGGGGAAAGGAG
>JAODAL010080306.1:0-12291 GCA_025379985.1 Phyllomedusa bahiana | reverse complement strand
GAACTCCGAAAAAACAAAAAACTCCCCAAAAATAAAAATACGTTTTTTTTTTTTTTTTTTTTACATTTCACCCGTTTTAAAAATTTTTTTCGGGGTTCCATTTAATATTTTTATGGGGGTTAAATTTCTTGCCCCGCAAAAAACAAGCCCTCGATGTCTTGTGGGAAGTGGCACCCTTAAAAAATTGCGACCCTCCAGCTTTTGGGAAAACTAAAAATTTTTCCAGGGCCCCATGTTAAAGTTTATTTAAATGCATGATTGGGTTTTTGTTTCCCCAAAAAGCGGGGAGGGTGATTTTTGGGTTTGCCTTCTGCTTTGACATGTGGGGCTTGCTTTTTGCGGGACAAGGGGGGGAAAAAAAACTTACGAACAAAGTAAGAGCTTGGCCTTAAAACGGGGCTACCCTTTTGCCACAGCCAAACAAGGCCTTCTCCATTGCCCCGAAGGTTTTTTTTGGGGACTGTTTTGTCTCTTTGGATTAGAGGGAGGTGGAAAAATCAATAAATTTTATTTTTTAGGTCCCCATTGCCATGCAACTGTTTAAAAACCCTGTATTTTTTGTGGTGGTGGTGGGGGGGGTTTTTAAAATCCCTGTGTGACCCTGGGATTTTTGGTGTAGTTTCAAAATTTTTGGGGAAAGTGGTAAAGGGGTTGAAACAAAGTAAAAAAAAAACTTGCCCTTTGCCCCCTTTGGGGGCCCCAAACTATATTTTTATGAATGGGGGGGGTGGGGGTTTCCCATTATAGGCGGGGGGGGGCCCTTAAACCCCCAAATGGCTGTTTTTTGGGTTTCCTGGCCCGGGCCCCTTTGGTTTCTTTGGCGCACCCGGGTTTCCTCTTACCTGGCTTACCTTTTTGGGGGTTTTACCGGGTTATTTTTTCCAGGGTTTACGTTGGTTAAAAATTTAAATTTTGCCCCCCAAAAAAAAACAAGCCCTTACTTGTCTATGAAAGGGAAAAAAAAATCAAAAACCTTTTAGGGGTTGGGGGAAGGGGGAGGAAAAAACCTACGAGAAAGAGTAAGAGTTTGCGTTTAAAAACGCGTATTTTTAGTTTGGGATACGTCCCCAAAAATTTTTGCCCACAGCCCCGCAGGCCCTTCTCCATTGACCCCGACAGGATATATTTGGACTGTTTTCTGCCTCATGAATTAGGATGGGGGTGAGCATAAATAAATTTTTATTTTTTATTAGGCCCCCAGTCCCATGAAAAATTGTTTGCCCCCTGTGGTCATGTGGGGGGGGGGAAAATTGAATGCTGTGCAGAACCTACAAAATTTTAGGGAGGGGTAAAGGGTAAAACAAATTTAAAAAAAAATTTATTTATAGCCCCTTTTTGTGCGCCCCTTTTTTTTCTATGATATGGGGGGGTAGGAGTACATTGGGGGTGGCGGGGCCCCTGGTGCCGGGGCTAGTTTTTGGCCCGGAAAAAGGGCCCCGCACCCTCCCCCCCTTTTAACCTGCCCATCCTCCTTACTTTTGATGGTTGGGTTCCTCCACCCCCCAGGGAAAAGGAAAGGGTTTTTTGGCCCCAACCCAAAACCGGGGACCCTTTAAAACCTTTTTTTGGGAAAGCAGTAGGTTTGACCCACATTCCCAGTGGTGGGGGCCACTGGTTCCCTGGATTTTTCCCTCTGATCTTGTCCTTTAGATGGCCCGTTTTTGCCCCTACCCTGCTCTGTGACTGTCCCTTTTCCTCCCTTCCTTTTTAAAAAGGGTTCTTACAGGCCCCCCCTTCCCTTTAAATTAGTTCCTAAATGGGGGGGGGTTTTTACCGGGTAACATAATATTGCCCTTTTTACGTGAAAGGAAAGGTCCCCTTGCCCCTGTTAAAAGGTGGGGATTTGAAAATTAGGGGATGTTGATAACCCCTTTTTTTCCCCGCTCCACACCCTACTGCTGGCCCCCTTTCTTTGCAGGTAAACAACGGGTTTAAAAAAGGGGGTTAGAAAAGTGTCAGATAAAAGGAAATGGCCCCTGTGTTCCCCATTTTTTCTAGGGGAAATTTCCCCAAGGTTACAGGGGGAGCGCTGGGGTTCCCCATTCTTTTCCTTTGGGGATTTCCCCATTTACAGGGGAGGCGTGTGTTTCCTTCTGTTCTAGGGGAAATTTCCCCAGTACGGGGGAAAGCGGGGTGTTCCCATTTTTGTTCTATGGGATTTTCCCAGAAACGGGGGAAAAGCGTGTTTTCTCCATTCTGTTCTATGGGATTTCCCAGTAAAAGGGGGGGGCGTGGTTTTTCCATTTGTTCTATGGGAGGGGCCGGGTTACGGGGGAGCGCTGTGTTCTCTTTCTGTTCTAGGGGAGTTGCCGGGAAACGGGGGGCCGCTGTGTTTTTATTCTGTTTTTTATGGCAGTTCCAAAGTACGGGGGGTGCTGTGTTCTCCTTTTCTTTTTCTATGGGATTTTCTAAATTTACAGGGGAGCCCCTGTGTTCTCCCCCTTCTGTTCCATGGGATTTCCCCAGAAACAGGGAGCGCTGTGTTCTCCATTCTTTCTATGGGAGCCCCAGTACAGGGGAGCGTTGTGTTCTTTTTTCTTTTTTTGGGGAGTTCCCATTTACGGGGGAGCGTTTGTGTTTCAAAAATTCTGTTTTTTGGGATTTCCCAGGACAGGGGGAGGGGGTTTGGGGGGGGGTTTAATTGGGGTTTTTTTAAATTGGGGGGGTTTCTTTTTAACTTTTTGGGGGAGTTAAAAAGTACAGGGGAGCACTGTGTTCTTCATTTTTTCTATGCAGTTCCCAGTACAGGGGAGGTGCTGTGTTCTCCATCCTTTTCTAGGGGGGGGAGTTATGTACGGGGGAAAGCGCGTGTTCTCCATTTTTCCTCCTATTTGGCTTTTCCCAGTAAGGGAGCGCTGTGTTCTCTCCTTTCTGTTCTATGGATTTCCCGGT
This sequence comes from Phyllomedusa bahiana, assembly GCA_025379985.1. NCBI lineage: Eukaryota > Metazoa > Chordata > Amphibia > Anura > Hylidae > Phyllomedusa > Phyllomedusa bahiana. The sequence goes on along the minus strand of JAODAL010080306.1, from coordinate 9,399 downwards.
ACAGGAGAGCGCTTTTGTTCTCCATTTGTTCTAGGGGAAATTCCCCCGTACAGGGGAGCGGTGTTTTTCCATTTCCCCACCCCTTTGGTAGTGTCCAGAAAACAGGGAGGCCTGTTTTTCCCAAATTTCGGGTTCTATGGGATTTCCAGTAAAGGGGAGCGCGTGTTCTCCCCCCTGTTTAGGGGATTTCCCGGGGTACAGGGGAGCGCTGTTTTTCTCCATCTGTTCAAAGGGAAAAGTTCCCAGAACAGGGGAGCGTTTGTGTTCCCCCATTCTGTTTAGGGGAGTTCCCAGTGGGGGAGAGCGTTTGTGTTCTCCATTCTGTTCTTGGGAGTTCCCCAGTACGGGGGGCCCGCTGTTTTTTCCCCCTTTTTCTTTTTCTTTTGGGGAGTTCCCATAAAAGGGGGAGCGTTTGTGTTCTCTCCATTCTCCTTTTTGGGGGGTTCCCCGTCGGGGGAGCGCTGTGTTTCCATTCCTTTGGGGGGCCTTCCCATTTCTGGGGGGAGCGCTGTGTTCAAAAATTCTGTTTTATGAGAGTTCCCAGTTTTTTGGGGGAGGCTTTTGTTCTCCCCAATTCTGTTTCTATGGAGTTCCCCAAATTACAGGAGAGGCGCTGTGTTTAAAATTTTTTGTTCTATGGGAGCCCCCCAGTACAGGGGAGCGCTGTTTTCTCCCCATTCTGTTCTAGGGGAGTTTCCCAGTAAGGGGAGCGGTGTTTTCTCCTTTCTGTTCTATGAGGGGTTTCCCAGTAAGGGGAGCGCTGTTGTTTCCATTTTGTTTTTATGGGAGTTCCCAGTACAGGGGAGGTTGTTTTTCCATTTTTTCTAGGGGCCCTTTCCCCAGACGGGCGCGTTTGGGTTTTTTCCCATTCTCTTTTTATGGGCCATCCCTTTACAGGGGAGCGCTGTGTTCTCCATTTGTTCTATGAGATTTCCAAGAAAAGGGGGCGTTTGGGTTTTCCCCCCCTTTCTGTTCTAGGGAAAGGTAACAGTACGGGGGGAAGGTGTGTTCGGGCTAAATTAAAACTCCCTTTAAAAGGGAGATTGGCAGGTCATGTGGGGCCCGGCCCCTTTCCATTCTGTACCAAGACTTAATGAGAATGCCCTAGACGTGGACCCCGCCCCCGGAATGGGAGGGAAAAACACAATATAAAAAAAAATGTTTGGGGCCCAAACTTTTTGATTTCCGGAACTCAAGACTAAAGGGGTGGACGGCGCCAAAAAATTTGAATAAATCAGGTGTAAAAATTTCTGTAGCGGGGGATGATCTTGTTCTTAAAAGGGGAATTTACCCACCAATTTTTTTCATTTTCAAATTTAAAAACCCAAAAAGGTGGACTATTCTGTATGGAGGCCACTGAATATTTGAGGGAAAGGGGAAATTGTGGGTGAAATGAGTGTACTGTGAATTTTTTGGCTTTTTGCATTTTTAAAAAGCTCAAAGGGAAATTTTTTTTTTCTGTTTTCCCTTTACACAAATATGGGGGCCAGGGGTTTTCCCGTATTTACGTAAGGGCCCCGTCTACAGGGCAGGGGTTTCTAGGTAGATTTTGATGCGGTTTCTGTCACTGTAAATCCATCTCTTTTAGACGCCCTTTTTAAAAAAATCCCCTTCAGCCCCGATTTTCAAATTATTGGTTTTTAAAATTTCGGGAAAAAACGGGGTAAAAAAAGTTTGGGGAACATGTTTTGTTCCCCCCCGGATGTATTGCTTAATATCAATGGTGCGACCCAATCTGAAACCCCCCCCAAAAAAATTTGATTGTAAAATACCGTCAAATTCTGTTATAGAATCCGACAGTTTTTGGATGAACCCTTTTAGGGGGACAATCTAAATTTCCCAAAACCTCTTTCCCAAAACACCCAGAGAAAGTTCCCTGAGAAGGGCGGCTCCACCCTATTTTATTATTTTTTATTATTATTATTTTTTTTAAAAACCCCGCCTTTTGATTCCAGGCGGGTACTTTCCCAAAAAGGGAGGGGTTAAAAAATTTTACATAAGCCCAAAAAAGTTTTTTTGATAACAATGATTGATTTTAAAAACTGGCCCAAAAGGGGGGAGGGGGGGCCCGGGGCCCGGGGGTTTTAAAATTTTACAAGGGGAGGAAAAGGACAAAATTTTTGGGGGGCCAGCTTTGTTTTTGGGGACCCAACAGTGGCTGCTAGGTTTTTTGGGGTTATAGGCTTCGAAGAGAGGGGTTTTCGGGTTTGCTTTTGAGGCTGGTGAGAGTAAAGGAGGTCTAATGTGTTGGGGCAAATGAGTTCCAGAGAAAAGGGGGGAAAAAGGGAGAAGTCTTGGAGTCGTTATGTGAGGAAATGTTTAAAAGGAGAGCAGAGAAAAAGGGCCAGGGAGGAGCGGGAGAGTGCGGGGGGGGGAAAATATCCCGGGGATTAGGGCCCGAGATGTATGGAGGGGAGGGGGTTTTTTTTGGGGGGGGGAGAGGTTTTGGAGAGATGTATGGAGGGGGGGGAGGTTATGGGGGATGTATGGAGGGAGAGGTTTTTGGAGGATGTATGGAGGGGGGGAAGTTTTGGAGAGATTTTTTGGGGGGGGGGGGAGAGGTTATGGAGAGATGTATGGGGGGGGAGAAAGGGTTTGGGGAGATGTATGGAGGGGAAAAGGGGTTTTTGGAGGGGAGTTTTTGGAGGGAGAGGTTATGGGGGGAGATGTATGGGGGGAGAAAGGGTTATGGGGGATGTATGGGGGGAGAGGTTTTTGGGGGGTGTATGGCGGGAGAGGTTATGGGGAGATGTATGAAGGGGAGAGGTTATGGAGGAAAATGTAGGAGGGGGAGGGGTTAGGAGAGAAATTTAAAGGAGGGGAGAGGTTATGGAGGGGATGTATGGGGGGGGAGGTTATGGAGAGATATATGGGGGGGAGAAAGGGTTTTGGAGAAAAAGTATGGAGGGGAGAGGTTTGGAGAGAAAGTTTTGGAGGGGGGAGGTTTGGAGGTTTTATGGAGGGGAGGAGGTTTTGGAGAGATGTATGGGGGAGAGGTTATGGAGAGATGTAGGGGGGGAGAGGGTTTTGGAGAGGTGTATGGGGGAGAAGGTTTGGAGAGATGTATGGGGGAGAGGTTATGGAGAGATGTATGGAGGGGAGAGGTTATGGGGAGATGTATGGAGGGGAGAGGTTATGGAGAGATGTATGGAGGGGAGAGGTTATGGGGAGATGTATGGGTGGGCGAGGTTATGGAGAGATGTATGGAGGGGAGAGGTCATGGAGAGATGTATGGAGGGGAGAGGTTATGGAGAGCCTTGTAGGTCATGGTTAGTAGCTTGAACTGGATTCGCTGGGCAATGGGTGCCAGTGAAGGGATTGGCAGAGGGGAGAGGCAGGGGAGGAGGAGAGAGGTGGATAAAAGGGCAGCAGAGTTGAGGATGGATTGGGGGGGAAAGCAGGGTGTTTGACGGGAGGCCACTGAGAAGATTGCCCTAGATCGATGAACACAGGGTAGATTATTGAATGCTGAAAGTCGCATACAATGGACATGAACACAATAGATTGTCACATGACAAATATTACAAAGCAACAGCTGCAGAAATACCCATCTAAATCAGCATCGCCTTAGTTATGCCAAAAGTTTTGTGAGTGAAACTATACCCCTAGGCCAAAGTAAAAGAGTTACAGGGTTAAATGAATTAATTAGTTCTTTGGTCTTTGTCATTTTCAATCATAAGTCATTCATTACTTATCTGAAGGACATTCTGTTCAGCCCACCTGAAGCCATAATATAACTTAACCATGGAGAGCCATAACCGGTGTTGACTCCCCCCACCAATTTCTCACCAACTCCAAGGACCACCACCACAAACATGCCCCGACCACCCATGCATGTGCAGCACCCCACAGCCCCAAAGCTCTCTCCACCCGTTCCTGAATCCTCAATGTCCATAGGTCTAGCCCCAGTGCATTGAGGTGTACCCCGTCATCGCACCAAAAATGACCTTCCCCCAATTCCAAATCCATTTGGCGCATGAAGACCCCCCCCATTCCACGCCACAAATGCCCCAACAGCATGATCAGTGTAATGCGAGCTTTGTTCAGCCGCTCGACCAATACCGCCTATCTCCAATACCGCCTATCTCCAATACCGCCTATCTCCAATACCGCCTATCTCCAATACCGCCTATCTCCAATACCGCCTATCTCCAATACCGCCTTGTCCGACCGGACTGTAATCATTCCCGGGAACAAGGACCACAAACGCAATAAGTCAAATAGAATGTTTCTAATTAAGTCGTGTACCGGACGGGAACCTTCGTCGCTACCCCCCAAATGGAGAACCAAAATGTCTGGAGCACGTTCTCGGGCAACTCGGATAACAATTCACTCCACCTCAGACGTCTTAAGCCAGAGCCACCGGATCACTGCCACGTCTGTTGACACATCCATTTGTAGCCATTTACACGCTGATGTTACAAATGATGTGACACTGTTTCTGATGTGACACTTGGCGCCTCTCACCTCCTTGTTGTGCGGCGTTACTCATCCGATTCCGCAGGGCATTGGTTACAATGAAGTCACTTCTTTGCCTTTCTATGACTCTTCCAGTCTCTCTGTAACTCTGTTGCAAACTGCTGATGACATTCTAAGCTCAGTGGCCACTCCCGTCTGAGAGCCTCCAGCTTGAAGCCTCACAATGGTGAGGTACTGTTGATCAAAATGCCTCTTTCTTGAAGGTTTTTTTTCACTACAATAATAAGCTTTTAACATGTAGGGACAAATAATTGAAGGCTTTTTCTAAATACATTGCTTCGTTGAGTTTTTTTTGGGTTTCGGGGGATAAAGAAGATTTTATCACCTCTTAGAGTACACAAGTTTCTCTGGTCATGACCATCTCTCCAACACCTCGCTCTGCTCTCTATTATCTCTCATTACTCTAAGCTACCGTCACTCATTCAATCCACCAATGGTGAGTCACCTCCTGCAGAGTCTTGTCTCTAGTAATGGACTTTGAAAGCTTCTAATTTAGCTAAGTGAACACTCTTTCGAGCTCTGCAGCCACAGTACTACACTGTATAAATCTCTTGTACTTGTTGTCAGTGCAACAGTAATAGCTAGGGACAGCAGAGCTGATGTGTCAATCACTGCCATAAACCCACCCACAGCCTGAACAGGATATGTGAGTCTAAAGCTGGCCGTGAAACTGCATGGTGAAAAAACCCCTTTAAGGATAGATGACAGACAGAGGCAGGCCGTAGGTGTTTACCAAGGAACTATGACACGCGAAGAAAGATGGTGGACAGAATAAAGGAGCGATATGAATGCCAGCTTACCACTCCAATATAGGCAGACTGCACGGATCCACAGGGTGGACATAGGAGGAATTGTAGCACGAGAAGAAGGTGATCCAGCAATCTTAAAAGTCAAGGCTTCCTTTATTGAAACAAATCTTTAAAAACGTGGCACAGTCACAAAGGCAAGAAACCGCTGACGCGCTTCGAGCATAAAGCTCCTAGTCATAGTGTAACAAATACTGCCATAGAAACATCTCTAAATACTCCATACAGATACAATGACAAAGCAAGCTGGGGGATTGATGACTTCACCCATCTAGCTGAGCAGTGACAGGTGTTCACCAATCGGTATCCGCACACTCAGGGATGACGTAAAGCAGGGCGTCGCTACCACAAGAGGTACACACAGCGCCAGACGGAGTCCCGAGAACAAGAGACCCAAACAGTCATGAAGCATCAGACACTGCACCTATGCCTCCAAACACCAGGGGGGACCTGTGTGATCGGGTTTTCGCACCTTTCTGGTGTTAAACGCGCCAAAGTGAGCGGCTACGATGTCTAATGCACCTAATGAATGTGTTCGGCGCATTGTTCTTAAGACTCGACACTTTCTAATGCACCGAACATGAGGGGGCGCCGTACCACACCTGTAATATTAGACACATATATGAATGCGGGCGCATTACTGCTCGGACAGGCAGACCTATCTCAATGTGCTCTGCCTGAGGAGTCGCAGTGGAGATAGATTTGCTGTTAGGGCACAAATGTCCAATATTTCTCAATTTACACCGTCAATAATAATAAGTAGTTTTTTGGGTATTATCAAACTATATAAAAATTAAATTATTTAAATTTTAATAAAAAAAGTATCATATAAAATTAATATAAAAAAATAAATATCCCAAAAAAAAATAAAAATATAAAATGTAAAAAATTTCAAAAATTAAAAATAGAATTTTTTAAAAATAAACTAGTTTTACATTAAATAACCACTGATAATGATGATCAGATTTTTAATTTTTCACTACATTAAATTTGAAATGTATTTTTGCTGCTCTCACCCTTTATTCTACATAGAGCAAGAGCCAGCACAGGTATTGCTGGGACCTTTGGTCCACCAAGCAGGATCAGTAGCATAGTTTCTATTCACTGACATGCTATCCTAATGACTTTTCTCTTATTTCCAGCCTTTCTGTAGCCTTTATACATGTTTGGAGCATTACTAATGCGCCTAAGTTCCATAACACACAGGCGAGGGGCGGGAACTTTAGACTATTTAGGAGCACAAAAACCACTTTCATACATTCAGGCGCATTATACACTGAAAATGAGACTCGACAATTCACTTTGGCACGCCTTCCTTCATACGTGTCAAATAGTCTCCAAAAAAATGGGAATCTCTCAAGAGAACAGAGAGTGACTTTTGATCACTATATTTACTATTTTGCCATAGGCAAACTTAAACTCTATCATTTCTCAATCTATAAAGCACTAAAACGTAACTTTTATTATGTATAACACTTAACCTCTATACAAACTATTTAAAAAAAAAACCCGATTTTTAACCTCTCATTTTCCCTTTCTAATTGTGAAGGAATAACTCCTTTTCTATTATCAAGTCTGGTGGAACACCACCTATTATATCAGCAGGGAAATCCTATATATACAGTGATTTACTAACTCCAGTAAAGGATCCCAAGCATCCCAACCTTATTATATAAAATATATAAGGTTTCCTTGTGACACCCTCTGCAGCGGGTGACACTTGTAGACAGAGGTGAGAAATCACAATTTAAAATGTCATACCTGACCTCCCCCCAACATGTTTCACCAGCTAGCCTGGCTTCATCAGGGGTTAGAGGTCCGGTCCCATAACCCCTGATGAAGCCAGAGGGTATCACAAGGAAACCTTGTATATTTTATATCCATTAGATTAGGGATGACTGCCCAAGTAGGAGGCTTGGGATCCCTTACTGGAGTTAGTAAATCACTGTATATATAGGGTCTCCCTGCTGATATAATAGGTGGTGTTCCACCAGACTTGATAATAGAAAAGGAGTTATTCCTTTAGAAGTAGAAAGGGAGGTTAGAAATCAGGTTTTTAAATAGTGTGTATGAAGGTTAAGTGTTGTACATAATAAAAGTTACGTTTTAGTGTTTTATAGGTTGAGAACTGATAGAGTTTAAGTTTGCCTATGGCAAAATAGTAAATATAGTTCCTTCATACGTGTCTCCCCAAGCCGGAATCGGAAGGCATGATCACCAGTAACACGAGATCAGCAATGATAAAGCATCTCCTACTATATCCACAGAACGGTGACCAAACCGATGAGAAAGAAGATACAATAAAATGTATGATAAAAACAGGGAAAAAGCTGCACTAGCGCGATGCACTGTACCAAGAAAGATGGAGAGAACGTGCCAAAAAGATGTAATAATGAACAAAGCACGAAACAACAGAAAAGAAAAACAGCACAGGGCACAGCAACCGAAAGAAGAAAATGTCATATGACGCCTCTCACACGGCTCATAAAACACTTATTTATCCCGTTATCGTCTTCTTATTTGTGTTAGGTTATAATTTATTATTATTATTTTTATTTATTTAATAAAAGTATTTACTTGGGAAAACAGATAGTGCTGTTACCCTGTTTACCTGAAAATAAGACAGTGTCTTATATTTTTGCTCCTAAAGACGAGCTAAGACTTATTTTTAGGGGTTGTTTTTTTCTATGAACAAGAATTCACATTTATTGTTGAACAAAACATCAAGATGTTTAATATCCTGTAGTGATTTCATCACAACATCAGGAAAGCAGCCAAATTCTAAATTGCATAAAAAAAAAGCACTAGGTCTTATTTTCGGGGAAAACAGGGTATGTGTGTTGTATCTCACTGGTATCTGAGCAGAACACTGCAGGATTATTTAACATTATCATATTTTTCTTTAATACATTTGTGTCGCCAGTATTTAGGCACACTACTGAAGCATTGCCTGTCAATACTGTACAATAGGGTAATATTATTTGAGCACCACACAGCATAGTTATATAGACCGGGGTTGCCACCACTGTCCGAGAAGCGCTAGGGTTATTAGGGGGCGCATGGGAAAGTGTTTAAATTGGGGCCCCAAGTGTACCACAATGGAAAAGAGTTTTTCCCAGTAAAAGTGTATACCGCATGTGGACTGTAATAGCCTGTGCTGATTATCCTGCAGGGTCCTGTTACCTGTGTTATCCTATTCATAGATAATCCAACAACATCATGGAATGTAAATTCCAATCCCCTAGGAGTCAAAAAAATTTGTGGTTTTGTGTTTAAAGACATGGATTGTGAAAAGCTCTATGAGCGATCAAACAATGTAATATAGTCACAGTAGTATTAATGATAATATCTGTATATTTATGGTAGACCCCATAGATATATATATATAATTGTCCGTATTATAGTAGTTATATTTTTGTACATAAAGGGCAGTATTATAGTAGTTTATTCTTGTAATGGGGCGTTTTTTATAAGTTATATTTTTAAACGGAGCAGTATTTAGTTTTATTTCTTTTGGGCAGTATTTGTAGTTATATTTTAACTAGGGCAGTATTTTAGTAGAAATATTCTTGTCATAGGAGCAGTATTATAGTGTTATTTCTTTAAACATGGGGCAGTATTTAGGTTTTTTCTTGTACTTAAGGGCAGTTTTTGGGGTTTTTTTTTGTACTAGGGGGCAGTATTTATAGTTTTATTCTTTTTCAAGGGGGCAGTTTTTATAGTAGTTATATTCTTGTAAAAAGGGGCGTATTATAGAGTTATATTCTTTTTACTAGGGGCGTATTATAGTGGGTTATTTCTTGTAATGGGCAGTATTTATAGTTATATTCTTGTAATAGGGCGTTTTTAGTGTTAATTCTTTTTACTGGGGGAAGTTTATAGTAGTTTATTCTTGTACAAGGGGCTTTTTTTAGTTTTATTCTTGTACTAGGGGCAGTTTTTTGCAGTTTTTTTCTTGTACTGGGAGGCAGTATTTTAGAGTTTATTCTTTACATAGGAGCAGTTTTTTAAAGAGTTTTTATTCTTGTACAAAAGGGGGTTTTTGGGGTTATATTCTTTTTTAAAAGGGCAGTATTATTAGTTTATTTTTTTAATAGAGCTATTTTATTTTAGT
>JAODAL010080305.1:0-12291 GCA_025379985.1 Phyllomedusa bahiana | reverse complement strand
TTGCCTGGCACATTCATAAACCTGGATGGGCAGAAACTTCTAAAGCGCCCCTGGGTATTGACTTTCTTCGGGGAAGGGGCCGGGGTCTTAGTAACACTTCCGGCACTTTTCACCCTGCTTCACATGCTGGAAAGTGTTCCCAGCGTAAATCGGGGCCTCCCGAAAGTTCTTTGTTGACGGGGGAAACCCACCGGGAAAATTCCCAAACCCTCTACATCTCCACGATTGTGGCAGCACATAGGCCATTATGCAGTATGAAGTGTCCATGGCCTGAGAGCATGGTGCTGACCCGGGGTGTTGAGCCACGAGAGTGGAGGCAGTTGAAGGATCTTGCAACACCCTTTGAAGTTTTGAAGACCCACCAAAAAGGGTTCAGTCGGGAAAATGCCATTGCCCAGCTTGACCATTGTGGTGATTTTTTTACGGGAAAAATTTTTAAATTTACACTCTGGGGCAGCGGGTCCCAGCAGTAAATGGAGGAGGGGGCAAAACACAAATGCGGACACAAAAAAGGCCTTACTCACCAAGGATGTAAAGGGCCCGACTGTTTCCCAAATTTATAGATCTTCTTTACCCTCGGCGGTGGGTTTGGGGTCCAGGGGGTGGTGCAGGACGGGACTTCAGTCACAGAGTACAGCGCCATGAGGGGGGTTTAAACCCGGATGAGGAAATGGAGGAGGAAAATGAGGCCGGGGTGGGCCCCCCCGGGCAGTACCGTTTCCCCCTTTATGGTAAGAGGTTTGGGGACAGTTTTAGGAGGGGAAGAGGGGAAAAATCTGTTTTTGTGCCCCTTGACCCCCAGGTTGGAATCCCGGCAGCCCTCACACATAATTACTTTTATGCTACATTACCTGCAAAAATGATCCACGCATCAAGGAAAAAAAAAATGAAAAAAGTTTTCTGGGGGCCCCCCCCTTTGATCCACTTAAAATCAAAAGTGAACAAAAAACCTTCCACCCACAAAAATTGACATAGAATGTGGGAATTTGAGTGTGCCTTGCCAACTCGAGACATCTGTTGGTTTTTTAAACGTTCTAATGTCATGGGGGGAAAAAAATCGGAATGTCCCAGCATAGAATGCAAGTCCCACGCAGATGGAGTGTGACAAAAACCACTGGGACATGTGGCAATTTTTTTTTTACACCTGACCAAAACACCTGTAAGGCAGGGCAGCTTTCAGCCCAACAGAACGCCTTAAGCCCATGGTCCTTGACTCCCTTGGCTAAACCCCGATGTTTTTAGACTGGCCCGGCCCCAATCCCTTCTGGGTTCCAAAGGTGGCTTGCTCGCCCCCAGCAGCCAGCATTTTCAGAAGAATTCAGAAAAACAGCTGGGGGGTGATAATTGCGAAGTATCCGTCTTCCCCTGAGAATGTGATCATTTGCTTTAAAAAATAACCAAGCGTGGATCCTGAAGTTTTTGTTGCCCGGTTCCCGATGTCCCCAACTAAAAACTGTGCAGTTTTTCTTTACAATGTGAATACTCATTAAAATTGAAAAAAAATCTTTTTCCAAAATACTATTTTTTCATGTAAATTTTATTTGAGTGTCCAAAGGGTATTTTTGCTGGTTTTGGGGTCAGGCCATGAAAAAGACAAAAGAAAAGGTTTATTGAAAAAAATTTTATTTTAAATACTCATTTCTTCTTGCAAATTTTATTCTGATTGCCAAGAGGCTTTTTTGGGGTTTTTTGGGGTAGTCTATTAAAAATGGGTCCCAGGGTCCCAATGGGTCAGTACTCCTGTGGGGGGCCCTAATCAAAAAGGGCCCCAGTGATTTTTAAAAAATGGAATAGAAAAATGGGGGGGGCCCCATTTTTTTTAGCTACATGGGGGCCCTGAAACAGTTTTTGTGATAACAAGCCCTAGCTACCATGCCCCACTATAATGGGGTCCCCTTGAGCTTCTTGAGAAAACCCATGACCCTTCTCTTTACTAGCTGCAATACAAGCACTGGATTCATTCTCTCTGCTGCGCATGGTCCCAGTCATGTAAAAAACAACCCATAAACGACCACCGCTGCGCTCTTTTTATTCCGGGCCCTTCCACACCCCGCCTTTTCTTTTGGGATTGAGCACCCATGGAACCAAGTGCATGTTCCAGCTCACGTCTTGTATCAAAATATACAGGTAATTGCCACCTGCTTTCTGCTACTTCATAATTACCAGTCTATCCACTGCCCACTTACGTTTTATCTGCCTTTACCTAAACCACTCTTTATACCATCTATACACCTCTTATAGAAAGTCGCCCCCCCCTATAAATTATTTTAACCCACCATATTTATGAACATTGCCTAACAGGATGTATTGCAAAAATAGTGCACTGATCCATGCCATTGTCAAACTGGTGTGGTTCTATGTGCACTTACAATGCGCCAAATGTTTTAAAAGCTGTGCGATCTTTCAACTATGACAAATGATACATAACCAAACCCAGATGACTGTCAACAACGTGGGGACAATGGAGGGGTGTACAGCAGAAAAAAAAAAAAAAAAAAAAACAGGGTTTACTGCCGTTGTATGTAGCTTTTAGCGAAAAACCGCTCCCTGGGCCTTTAAAAATGTGGTTTAAATTTTGTCATGTCAGGAAGGGGGCAAATCTTTTTATGAGGCCCCTCTCCCCTTTTGGAAATCACTGCATTTAAGTTACCATCAGCTCAACCATTTTTTTGACTTCTATCGTCATAAAGAACAATCTGGGTCATTCTTTTTTAGTTTTCTTCAGATAATTTGTTTTTATCTCAGATTAAACCAAATTTGCTGTTATAGTACAATACCTTTTACAGCAACTTGCTATTTTTTTTTCAGTCTAAACGACGGACACCATAGCAGAATCCCAATGGACCCACTGTAATTAATAGGGACCATCGGGCGCCGTGAGTGTCCATTGTGAAACGCATCCCCCGCCTTTTTCAGGTTCCTCCAGCGCAGATGTGAACTAAGCCAAACACAGAATTAACATCCTAAAATTTTCCAAGTAGGAAAAACCCGAAGTAAATGCTTAAGACCCCCACTATCTTTTTACAATGTATGCTTGTCCCTTTTTACGACGCGCAGCTTCCCAGAAATGGAGCCTCCCTGATCAAAGGGGATTACCTTCCCCCATCAGGTTAACGAGATTCCCCCTGCCCAATGGACTGAGGAAAATCTTTAAGTCAGCCTGGGGTTCGAATGTCCCCCCTTGTTAAGGGCCCCGGGGCAGATTTTTTCAATACTGTGTAACCTTAGCGTGTAAGTTAGATAACAGTCTTACATCACCCCAAATTTTCATTGTGTTGATCAATCTGGTGCAGATTAGAACTTTCTTGTCTAAGACCTTTTAAAGTTGGTTAACTTTATGCTAAATCCTGAATAAGAAACAGTCTTTCGGAACCCTTTTTCACACCCAATTTCTTGCTTTACCCTTTTTGGGCCATTTTTTTGCCACCGGCTTCCTTATTTTGGGGGGTATTAAGCCCTATTTAAATTCATATTAAAATTAAAGGGGTGATTATTTTCAGCTAAATTTAATTTTGGGTTTACAAACGGTAAACCTGTACAAGGATGCTTATCATGGCTTTTCCTTTGTAAGGCTGTGTTTATTTACTCATTGTGGGTAATTTCTTAAATGTTTTATATCTGCTTATGTTGTTGAATAAAAATGATATATTTTTCCCCCGTCTCTTTGGAAATATTTAATTTTTTTCTATTTATCTTCTTTTTTGTGAGGGGCTGGAGTAGGGGACAGTGCCTCTTTTCCTTTTTTTATTATGTACACAAACAAGACTCGAAGGAAATACATCGGCTAGGTATTAGAGTGAAGGTACACAATACCTCCCAAAAATATATGACTCTAAAATTACTGGCAAAGCCAAATATGCACCGACAGTGTATAGACACATTCCACTTTTCTAAGTAAATGTGGTTCAAAAATAATTGCAAGATTTAAAAGAGAAATGTTTAATCATCAGACAAGCCCCAGGGAGTGTTTATTTCATAAAACTTTTGTGTTTAGAGGATTTTCCAAGAACACAATCTGCCTATAGTGATCTAGATACTTGGCTTGTCTATTTGAATGGACGTGACATATGTAAATGATGCCCCCTCTGCTTTTCCAACACCCTAAAAAGTGTTGACCAAAAAGTCAATAAAATGTCTGTTTCATTCTCAAAATTTTCTGGGGGAAGGTTTTTTAAAACACTACATATATTTTTTTGATTTTAATATTCGTTCTAATATGCAACTGTTTCTAGTCTTTTTTCCCAGATAGTCCCCTTTTCCCCAGTTAACTTCCCAAACATAATTTCGGGAAAGGGTCACTGCCTCCCGCAAGCTCAGATACTCTTTCCCCCTGTTGTTTTTATTCCTGTAATTAAATGATTACCCAAACGCATTTCGGGACACTGCCCCAGTCCTCTGATAACCTGACCTTGCTCATATAATCACACTGTTAGACAAGTTACTATTTCAGACATGATCAGAACACTCCTCTCCTGCTGTAATGATTACAAATTGTTTTACTCCTACCCACCAGACCAAACCCTTTATTCCCCCTGTTTTTCATCTTTCCCTTAATCTGACACTCGTCATATACAAAAAGTGTATCGAAACGCGTCAGAAGTGGATGTTTTGTTGCCTCAGGATGTAGTTGTTTTTACAGCGTCATCTGTTTATTATGGGATTTTTTCAATACTTTTTTTATAATTTTACTCAAGTGCTGGATACACTTTTATGGATATTTTTCCACTTGCTGATGTGGATTTTTTCTTTCCCGGATGGACTTTCATTTCTGCGTAATCTACTTTGCAAAAGGTAAAAAATACTTCCAAAATATCCCTTTTGTACAACCCTGTGTTCAGTAACACACAGGAATGGTCAGGCGCCTGCCAGCCATAAGATCAGCACGGTTCTTTGCTCTTTTGTTATCATTATCTTGATTTGGCTATACTCTGTGTGCTGTATTTCCATGACACTGCACTATCTCATGTATCCCTGTGCTTATTACTACAGTTTAATCACATGACTGGGTAGGTCACTGGATCCTACAACATCAACAAACTCATACCACGCTGCTGCTATCAATTCCATGATGTGATTGGTTTCAGGTTGAGCTTTCTTGACTCACTTCTTAGCACGGCCCCTGCTCTATCGGCCCCTGCATCCTCGTTCTTATCATTATATTGATTTAAATTCACTAAACTTGAAGATCAGAAAAGTCTTCTCTTGCCGTTGTCATTATTCTGTTGATCTGCGTGGCTACACCTATTTTACAAAATAAAATGTAAATTGAAAATTACCATCCATGTGCCCTTAAAATATTTTATGTGACCTTAAAGTTTGCAAGGACCCTGTTAGCACTTTGGTAGGTCAAAATACTGGTATACATTTACATCACTTTAATTATACGTACTAGACCTCAGAGCGCCTCGTCTGAAAAAGGGACGTGGCTTCCCTGAAATGCCATGCTGCTAAGTGAAAAATGTGGCAAAAATGTGTCACAAGTAGTTGCATAAAGTAAGCCAACTAATAGAAGGTTGGTACCTAGACTAGGAAGTCTAAGCATGATGTTGACACCAGGGCCGGGATAACACATTTTGGTGGCCTAGGTAAATAGGGCAAGTGGCAACCCTACAAAATGGAAAATTCAAATGCCTGGCCCTGACCATGGCTCACGATGCCCCAGGCTGTGTTCTCTCCAGCTAGGTGAAAGAGAACAAAACAAAATTGCATCATTTTTTTTAACATGCTATGAGTAAGGTTTCAGAAAAGCATCGTTAATTGATTTATTACTTTATCTGTTTTAGTCTTAATTTTTGGAATAAAGCTTCAAGATTTTAAATTTATACATAAGCGGAAGCTTGAGTTCTTGGTCTCCCAGTACATGAAAAAGTCTTGCTTCTGGCCCGCCCATGCAACACGAAGGTGCCATCATTGTTGAGTGAGCTGACACGATATATTTTTCTGAATCTTTTCTTTTAGGTTTTCTTGTGACCAACTAACAGCTGTTTATGGATCCTGTTCCATACTGTCATGCACCCACTTCCTAACAGTCATGAAGTGATGCCCTAGACGGTTGCCTACCTCTGCCTACCCGTTGTCCCAGCCCTAGTTGACACTGTCTAGAAAGTATTGATAAATCTGCCTCATTGTGTGTTAATGCAGCACATGGGCATAGTATTTTTTTATAACTGTATTTTATTGAAGATTTTCACAATTATTTTTACTAAGCAAAACAACAAACAATAACTAGCCATAGAATGCACAATGTCACAGAAATAATTGACAAGGCAAAGCATCACATAGCTATCAAATCAACAACTCTAGCACTGACCGCAGCCGAAATAGCACCCAACGAGGATACAGCAATGTATATATCAACAGTGGAGTCAAAGATAACAAAAGTATACCGCATACACTTGCTAAAGAGAACATTTATTAAGATTATTGGAGAGAAACAGGAGCAACCGGTTTTTACATAGGTAGACAAACAAAAGACGAAGTGACGACAATATGACTAGACTTAAGGGTCAAACAGGAAGAAGGGGAGGAGATGTTTAATGCGGATGCGTAAAAAAGCACGCTAGGCTTTAGGACCGCGTGTCAGTCTCATGTCGAAGTCTCGAGCGGCAATGAAGTGAGATCGAGGTATAAAGATCATAGAGTCAGGCTCGGCCCTGCAAAACACCAAGAGGGGAGGGGGAGTTAAGGTGGGGGGGGGGCAACACTGGAATGACCACCCCAACCTAAGTTTGTAACTGGGTCCAGTAAGTAGAACCCAAGGCAACCAGACCGCATCATGAAGTCCAGCTTGTTTGTGTAGGTCAAGAGCTAAGCTTCTCTATGCGCTGAACTTCGCAAATTCTTGTAATGTAGGTCATGGATGGAGGGGGGCGGAGAGTCTGCGTCCAGAAGGCCGAGACCAGACACTTAGCGGCCGTTAGAATGTGTAGGAGCAGCTTGGCTTCCAATTTTGAGAAACCTCCTGGCGGAAGGTTCAGGAGAAATGTAGATGGATCAATCGGAACTCTGCGGCCGAATGTCCCCTCCAGGACCCCACCAACCTGAGACCAAAAGTGTTGTATATTGGGACAATGCCCTGAAAAATATTTGAGTCAGCCGACCCCTGGGCGGCACCGCAATCTCCAGCCAAGCTCCCGAAATTCCATAGGATTAAATCTATGGAGCAACTCAGGTATGTACCATGCATTAGAAGTTTAATTATTTGGTTTTCCTTTACATAGGTTTATACAAGAGGAAGAGGACCTGCCCTATGCCAGATAACCTGCCAGACATGATAGGGGAGCTTACTCCCAAAAAAGCTACCCATTTGTGCATGTATGGAAAATTAAGGCTCACGCGTCGGGGCGAAGTCATTCAGCGAATAGCATAAAATCTCGAGGATCAGGCCCCTGGACAGTTCCCCCACTTGCTCAACCTTTCAAAGAGTGGAGTCGAGAGTGGGGATCGGCCAGTGAGAACCTGCAATAAGGTGATTAATTTTGGAGGTATGAAAACTGACCTTAGGAGAGGGGGGGGGGGGGAGGGGAGACTGAATTTGTCTGATAGGACCGCGAATGGATGAGTTCCCTGATACGGAAGTGTGGCGAAATTCTGACAAACCGGAAACAAGTATTTATGGCTTTTGCCAGGGAGCTACAAAAAGCGCTAGAATGTGCAAGCAGGCGGATTGGGGGTAATAACAGAAAGGAGGATCATCGAGAGGGCCTTGGAAGCCAGGGGGAATCTAGCCCGACAGCACCGCCAGATGGAACAGAGTGAACTCTAATGGACCTGGCAGAGGTCCTTTCTTGGAATAACCTTTGGTATGGCCAAAGAAACAATGATAAGGGTGGAACGGAGCCAGCCATAATTTTTCGATTTCCACCATTTATGAAAAATGCTGAACGTGGTAGACCCACGCCGGGAATGATACGCAAGTGTGTTGCCTAAGGTAATACTTAAGAAATATTAGGGGCCGCCATACCCCCCTTCTTCTGCTCGCCAATCAGCACATCTTATGGCAATCCTGTGCTGACCATGGGCCCCAAATACAAAATTTAAATATAGCCGATTGTAGAGACTTTAGGGCACTAGGGGAACCTCGGTAAAGGGGAGGATCTCAAAAAGATATAGTAAGCTTGTGCAGGATCGACATTTTGACCGGGTTAATGCGCGCCCAATCAGGTCCAAAGTCAAGTATCCATTAGTAACCGAGAACGCACCTCTTGGAAGAGGGGGGGAAGTTTGCCCGGTATATCGACTTGTAATCCTGCGATAAATAGGAACACCTAGATATTTTAAGCGAGGAGTTTGCCATTTCTACCGGTATTGGGTTGCAGTTCCCTGCAGGGTTTTCGTGGCGGGATGTTTAGGGATGGGCCTCCTTCTAAGTTGCATTAACCCTTGAAACCCGATACTTAACCGAATTCTACCAGCATAGTGTGCAAGCAAGAGAGCGAGGAGGCTGAGGTTGGTGAGCCGTACAATAGGACGCCGTCCGCAAAAAGGGATACTTAAATTCTCATGTCCTTGACCTGGATGCCTGAAATAAGGGAATGGGAAACGTAATCGGGAGGCGATGGTTCTATACACAGTATAAAGAGAGGGGGAGAAAAGAGGGCAGCCCTGTCCGAGTCCATAAATATTTTGAAGGGATGGTGGTCACATGTGGTAATTTTATGGAAGCCGACGGAGTGGAATAAAGGCTCGCAACGGCTCTCAGAAAATTCCCGGTGATACCAAAGGACCTAAGGGTATGTAGTAGAAAAGGCCAACTAAGGCGATCAAAGGCCTTTTCCGCGTCCAGCAAAGCAACAAGGCCTCACACCTTCTTGGCGATTCGCAATGTCAATCAATCTATCGCCTCCGCGCGAGTTATCTCCACCATGACGACAGGAACAAAGCCCACTTGATCCTTTAGTGGGACCATTGGGGCAGCAGGCATTCAATCTGTTGTGCCAGGATTAATAGAAAAGAACTTACATGACCGAGATTTTTAAAAGAGCTATCGGTCTATAGCTTGCACACTCTGATGGGTCCTTCCCGGGTTTAGGGATAAGGGTGAGATAAGAGTGGGACATTTCGTCTCGGTATTGGGGCACCTTCCAGGAAGGCAATTGATCAACATGAGCATACGGGGGCCAGAACTTGTGCAAAATTGTTTATTGTAATGAATAGATAGGAAACCCTTCGGTCCAGGTGCTTTTTCCCCGTTGGGAGTTCCTTAATTACTTCATGAGCTCATGCAAGGTTGACTCGGGGGGGAGCTAAGCTAGTCAGCCTCGTCCTTTGTCAACTCGGGAGGAACAGGATTCTAGGAAAGTGTCTATTTACGCCTAGCTCTGATATCAGAAGTTAGGGGTCTTTATGGAGGGAAAAAAGCTCGAGAAAAACCGACTAAATATGTCCCCTATGGTTGCCGTGATTGTTAATGTAGAGTGCCGTCCGAGTCTTTTCAAGGCCTGCGTGGGTGGAGTTACCATTCCTCTCCTAAAAGTTGCCTAGCTAGGAAGTGTGCGCCTTGTTGTCCAATTCGTAAAATTTCTTGTTTGGAAAAAGCAACATTCGCTAACTTTCGTAATGCAGATCTTTTAGGTGGGACCTAGTTCTACAATAGAACGCAGAGTTATCTGTGGACTGGTAGTTTAAGAAAGCATCCAGGTCTGTAAAGACAGAAGACGCGCTGCAGGATCTGGATTGGTGCATGACGTACGCCTTTTCATTCTGGGCCCCCAGGGAGATACAAGACCCTCAAGCACCGCCTCTGATGCCAGCCAGAGTGTCCAAACGATGAGACCGAACCTCTCATTGAGTTTCAACAAACTAGTGAGGGCACCTCTGTTCTCTTCTCGAAGTTCCGTTCAACCTGAAGCATATAGTCATTCATGAAAGGCAGTGCGCATGCAGTACGCGTACAGGTGGTCTCAGTTTATAGTGTAAAGAGAACCGGCGCAAAGGTTCGACCAGGAGATGGGCCAATCACGGCATCCGCCATCATCGGCAAAAGCGTGGAGAACCCAATAAACACAAAACGAGAGTGGGTCAGATGTGGAGGGAATAGAATGTGAAGGACTGATCTGTAGGATGGTTTTATCCTCCAGAGATCAAATAGGCCATGCTTATCCTGACAGTTTATCGCAACGCTGTGTCGGTCTGAACTAGGGCCTCTCGCAGGTGGTTTTTCCCTTTGGAGGGAGTGTCTATCCACTGTTGGGTAGAACACTAGGTTAAAATCCCCGCCAATCAGAAGCGCCCCTCATGGGCATAGTATTAACCTTCTCCTGAGTTCCACTTACTTGCCCAGCTAAGCAGTAATGTGGAGGATCAGTGGGGCAGGCCTGTCTGGTGTCTGGTTGTGGAGAGAGTGGACAGTGAGCGTCCTCTGTCTATATTGTGCTGAGAGTCAGATTGGCTCTCCACACTGGACTCCCGCTCACCAGGTATTATGTTAGAACCAGCAGCTGGAGCATGAAACATGGCGCCGGATACATGGGGGGGAAACTCTGTAAGATTTAATATGTTGAGGGGATGGAAGGGGATACGGGTAACCCAGTGTAATATTATGCTCCATAACCCTTAGGTCATGTCCCCACGGCACCGGTTTGCCACTGGTTTTTCAGACGGTTTGCGGTTTTGCCGGCCACCCAAAAAACATTGAACATGTTCATTCTTCTGTCCGGTTTTCAGATGGAATATGAACATAGCAATGGACCCTGGAGGGCTTTTCTCTGCACATCACGGAGAAAAGCCGTCCCCCGGCGGCCGTGGGGATGGCACTAAAACAGGACAAATATTTGTCCTTTGCCGTGGGGATGAGCCCTTAGTTTTACCCTGTGTATTTGTCCACATTTGTAAGTGGCCCAGTACAGGTGTGCCCTTTGCACTATGGTTAAAGCCCCCATGCTAAGTGGATTTTTAGGTTTAGCAGATTCACAGAGACTGTTCCATAAATGACACAAATCCCATTTAACCTCCATTGCATTTTCTTTTACCTCCATTAGCCCAGTCATCCATACTACCTTGCTACGGTGAAGTTAGACGTCTCAAGGACAAGTAGATTAGCTGCTGTACCAAAATGACATAATTTAGCTACTACATAGATGATCACAGTAGTCAGTGTTTTTGACTCATTGACATGTACTTTTCCTTCTTCATTATAATCTGACATTTGTAGGAATGAGCTGACATTCATTAAACTAAAAATGTCAGCAATTCCTTCTGAGGAACTTCTCTGGAACTCCACAGATAATTTAAAGTTTATTCTTTCATCAAAGCAACGGTTCTAGTAATGTGAGGTTAGAGGGCATGCAACTGCAATAGATTTATGAGAAGGGAACACTGTTTTCAAGAAACAGCGCAATCCTTGTCCATGGAACACATCAAGTATTGCAGCTCAACCATGCTGAAACAAAACATTTTGAGTTGAAATACCAGTGTAAGGGACTGTCAGGACACAGAGTACACCACACAGAGCCACAGACTGAGGAGAGGCCCCTGACACTGGGTCCCAACCACTGTCCCTGCCCTTTAGGGGACCCGACTCCTACAGGTCGGCCCACAAAACCAGAGGACTGATGACTGCATCAGCGTACGTGGAACACAGACGAAAACAAACCAACACGGAACACACAATAGAATTCGGGCAGGCCAGGTCATAACAAACTGGCAGTGTAAGTACAAAATGTAGACAAAAGAAATCACCAGGTCAAGCAAGAGTCGGTGGGGGGTGTATGGGGGGGAGAAGAGCACAGAAAGACAAATTAAATACAGCGACTATAGGGAAAGAGAACCATATAGCAGGTCTCTCTAAAAGAAGTCAGGAAGCAGAGACAATAATAGGGAAGGGGAGGAAGAAGAGCAGAAGTGATAGGAATAAGAAACTTCCAATCACCAAGAGAACCAGTTAACCCCCAAAGTGCTGGAAGGTTTCTAGCCACGGAGCGTTGCCAGGAAAAATAACTCAATTAACACACAGGGAAAGAAGGACCAGTTCACACTGGTGAATAAGAATACAAGGTACTACATTAAAAACCATGGTTTACTTCGTACCGGCGGTGGCCGGCGACCAGCGGCAAAAGCCGGGGGTTTGTCAGGCACAATCAGGCCCGGACTGACCATAGGGCAAACCGGGCATTTGCCCGGGCCGCTAGGGTCCGGGCCGCAGGCCGGCTCGGATCGCCCCCGAGGAGGACGGTTCCCCCCGGCGGGCCCCGAGTGCCGGTCTGTGCGCGCTACAGGGCCGCAAAGGTCGCATCAGCACCAGACCCCTTTGGCCGGGGGCCGACAGGCCGCCCCCTCGCCACACGGCTGCAT
>JAODAL010080304.1:0-12291 GCA_025379985.1 Phyllomedusa bahiana | reverse complement strand
TGCACGGGAGGGTTCCGTCTGCGGTTTTCCCAATGTCTTGCATGAGGAGAGGTTCCGGCTGGGTTTTTTTCCTTTTTTTTTTTTTGTCTTGCATGGAGAGGCTTCCTCTGCGGTTTCCTTTCTTGCACTGAGAAGAGGCTTCCTTGCGGCCCTTTTCCCCCCCCAAAAAGGCCCCCGCTTTTTCTATGTCTTGCACTGAGGAGGGGTTCCCGCGGCCCACTCTGTAAAAGCCCGATGCTGGAGGTGCGTGTGTTGTGGAGCTTTCTCCCCCCTTCCTGATCTCTGGAGTGGGCCCACAGGGATCTTGGGCTTCTTCTTTAACTCTCACCAAGGCTTGCCTCACGATTGCTTAGTTGGCGGGGCACCCGGGTCGGGAAGATTTGTGGTCTCCTAAATTTCTTCCATGTAAGGATTATGGAGGCGCTTGCTTTAGGGCCCTTTGAGGGCTGCAGGAAATTCTTTGTAACCTTGCCACAGTTCTGTCTCTGATTTCCCTTGGGCAGTCCTTAGACCTCGGTTCTATGTGTCGGGGATGCACTGGAGCTGTGAGGTTTGTTAGGAGGTGTCTGCTTTTCCTATCAGCCCAATCATGTCTTTAAAAACCAGTAATTAAATGAAGGATTAGAACCATCTCAAGGAGGATCAGAAGGAAATGGACGGACTTCCGGCGCCGGCGCATGAAGACGCGGTGGGATCGGTCCCGCCCGCCGGTTTAGAGCGGACACTAGCTGTGTCAAAAGCGAGCCCGGGACCAATGCGGGAACAGCCCCCCGAACACCTGGGACTGCCGGCAGGACCGCTCGCACGGGGACCCCGCCTTTTCCCGCTCCGATCACCCCCCCGCGGGACCGTGACGCCCCGGGGGCCTGTTTGTTCCTAAAGGGGGCCTAAAAAGCAGCGGCCACCAGCGAGGAAGACGTTCCTGGGGATGTCACGCGGGGGAACTGGGGAAAGGAGTTCCCCCCTGCCAGAATAACCCACTGATAAACTCCGGAGGGGGGTCAGGTACGGCCGGCGGGTGCGTGAGGGCTTAAACCCGGGCTCCTGCAATATTTTCCCCGGAATAACAGCCCTGTGCAGAAGGAGGGCCCTCTAGAGCTGTCCTACCACACAAAAAAAAGGGGCGGTTGGGGGGGGGCCGCGCCGGGTTCCTGTTACTGCGCAGTGGACACCCCTGGCGTCCGAGGGGCAAAAAACCCCCCCCACGCCCTGTGTTATCCCCCCCCTAATGGAAAATTTCTTACGTAGTCCCAGAAGCCCGGAAAAGCCCACGAGACACCCACAGGTATACCTAAAAGGCCTCCCCAGCCAGTCCCGGCCAGGGACAGGGAGAGAACACAGCAGTCCCAGCAGCAGAAAGGGGAAAAGTAAAACGAAAGAATCCCCCCTGTTTCCCTCCCCAGAGGGGCCCCCGGGCTCGCTAAACCCCAGCTGCACTTTTTCCGATCGATTATAAGCCCCGGCTACAGAAGTGGAAGACAAATGCACCAGCCTGCAAGGGTTTTTGAATCCCCGTCCAGGCCTTTGCTCAACTCAGCAGGATTTTCAAGTCACTCTGCCAGACTCGAAAAATTGAAAACAGAGGGGAAATGACGGAAAAGAAACACACTTTGAACACCCGTCTGAAATCTGCCCCAAGGCAAAAAACTGGTGCAACAAGAAGCATAGAAGACCTTAAAAAACCGCCCAGGGGGAAAATAATGAGGTTTGGGGGCCCTGAATGTTCAAACGGGCCCTACAACCTCTTGCCGGAAGAGCTGCCGTACCCTGGGCATAACCATGGCTGCCGTATGAGGAATACAGGTAGGCCCCGGAGGGAAGAACGCCCCAGATCAAAAATTCAAAACGGCAAAAGAGCCCACTTGAAATGAAGTTCCTGGATTTTAAATGAAAAGGTAAAAATCCTGGGGGCGTATCGCGGGCTCAACAACCCCACTTCAACCCCCAGGGGCAAAAAGTGCTGATTTTGAAGATTTCTCTGCAGGGGTCTCCTAGAAGAGGGTGCCTTAGAAAAATTTTGCCAGCACTTTTCCCATCAGAAGATTCGATTTCAGATTCTTCCCCGGCCCCCCTAAAAAGTGGGATCTGATGGCCCCCCCCGTTTTCAATCAGCAGGGAAGGGGAAGGGATCTGCGTGACCTGCCCAGTTTCAGAGAGGCTCCCCCTCCAAAAACCAGCTGACCAAAGGTCGTCTGGGAGCCTGCAGCTGACCCCAAAAGAGACCTTAAAGAGAGGAGGAAGAGAAAGTCATGGACTCGCTCGCGTCTCTTCACCGCCCCATCTCCTAAAGAAGGCCCCCCGCCGAGACGGAGGCGTAAAGGGGATTACTCGGACGGGGGACTGACCGACCTGCTGACGGGTCAGGTTTTGGGGAGGGGGGGCTGTCTGTAGGATGCCCCAAAAGAGTTTTTTCCCTATTTTTTTGCTGTAGGGAGTGGAGTATAAAGGGGGTCTTTTTCGACTTTTTTGAGATGTAACTTCTTTTTAGTTTTTATAGGCCAATCTAGAAAACTCTAGAAAATTCTAGTAGTTTAAAGGTTTTGCGGTGGGGGAGGGGGGGTATGTCTTCACTTAGAAAGGGTGTTTCTGTAAAGGGAAAAAAAAGGAAGTCCTTCCAAGTTGAAGGCGGGCATGTAAACCCCCCTTCAGCGTCATTTTATTTTTTTGCGGTTGGCAAATGTTTGCTCCCTGTTCCCAGTTTTTTGTTTTTAAATTTGTCAAATGTCTCTCGTCCATCTTCCTTGTTTAAATTTGATCCCCCAGATGTCTGCCAAAAAAATTTTTGAGTTCCCCCGCATTTGGGTGCCAACCCAGCTTCCCACATAGGAAAACCCTTTTTTTGCGGTCTTTCCTTGGAACATAAAGGGGGCTCCGTTCCCCGAATAACGGGATGAAGGTGATCCGGATCTAAAGAGTTTCGCCCTGTGTAGTTCTCCTCAGAATCGCACTTGAGGCTGTGCTTTAAGGGGTTGGGAAGCTGTGGGTGGGTCCGTTTGGCCCCCCGTTAGTGTGGCAAGGCGGGGGGTTGGTCCGCTCATCCTTTAAAATTTTCCCTTTTGAGTGGCTACAGAACCGACATGAGGAAAAGAGTCTCGCATTTAGTAATCAAGGGGAGAATGTGACCTTAGCTTTTTAATTCTATGGCCCCATGGTAAAAAACCGGGTATTTTTCAGGGAGTTAGGGGGAGGGTTTTTGTCCCGATAAAAAATAAATCCCAAAAATTTTGGAGGAGACATGAATGCGGTCTTAGACCGGTTTGAGGATAGGGGGGGGGGGGCCCAACATCCCAAGCAGGCAAAAAAGTCTTTTCCCAAATCTAAAAAGGGGTTCTACGCCACCTCTTGGACCCCACAAATTCCCCAGATTTTGGAGGGAGCGGATCCGATGAGCGGGAACCCCTTTAAATCCCCGGGTTTCACCGTCGGGTCTGGGTTGGGCCCATATTCTGGTATCAGCACCCCCCAAACTAGATTGAAAGTGCCAGAATTTAAAAATTGGTCTTCCTTTTAAATATCCCATCTCTGTGGATTTGTGAATTTTTTGAGGGGTTTGAGACTTTATTTGGAAGGTTTCCTTTTATCTTGAAAAAAAAAGGTTTTTTTGTGAGGATGGTCAGGGGTGGTGGATGCCTATGCTTCTGACAACCGTTCCCGGAAAGTCCTAACTCTATTGGGCGACTGCAAAAGCGGTGTTGAGGCAGGGTTTTGCCTATACCTCCGTTATAAACGCAGCTAAAGGAGGCCTATTTGACCCCCTCAAAAAAAGGTTAGGGGGGCCCTAAAAAGACTTCCTTGGGGATAGTTGACAAACCCAAAAAAAGGGAAGGGGAAAAGGGCCCAAGGGGGGAGTTAAACCCTTTGGGCGGAGTTGAAAAAAATCATAGGTCACCTTTCACTCCACCCCTCTCAGGTCGGAAACAAAATCGGGAAACTTTTTTCCCCGGCTATGAAAGGGGCCTACAAACCCCGACAATTCAAGCTCTCCACACCCCGGAAGGCACCATTCCATGATGGGGCAAGGTTAAAATGACACGCTCAGAAAATTTTATGCCACATTGTACTATCAGAGGGTCAATTTCAACAGAGGATGGCGGCGATTCCTCTCCAAGTCAATTGCCGCACTTGTCGATCTCCCGAGGGAGGAACTGAATGCGAAATAACTGAGATGGGGGTCAAGATGGCTTTCGCCATTGAAGGGAGGCAAGGCCCCGGGACCGTGGGTTCTGGGGGAGGTATACAAGATTTGAGTATCAGATCCCCCCCCATCCTACAAAAACTAAACTCGTTTTGCTTTTGAGCCTGTTTGCCCGAAACAAAAAAAAGCAAAAATTAAAATTATCCCGAAGAAAGGGGAAAACCCCCTGTCCGTTCATATGGCCCATATCCCCCATAGACATTGACCAGAAGATCCTGTCAAAGTATTGGGTGATGTCTCGGTGTTATATGCCACATTGATTGGACCCTCCCCAAAAGGGCTTCATCAAGGGAAAAAGGGCGGTGGGAAAATCAGGAAAGTGCTAGCGGGTTTTTGGAAAAAGGGTCCGACACAAAAACCCTTGCCGGGGAGGGGGGTGTCGGGGCCCTTTGATGCGAAAAGGCCTTCGATAAAGTGCGATGGGACTGGCTTTGGTTTTTTTGGATACCATGGGAAAAACAGGAGTTTAGGTTGTCTCTCGGCCCTTTACGACGCCCCAACGGGCCCAAAATTCATACCCGGGTTCCTTTCCCAAAAATCCCCTCCCGAAAGGGACAAGCGGGGTGTCGTTTTTCCCCCTTACTTTTTAAATTTTTCTCTGAACCTTGGCACGGGTTTCTTTAGGTTCTGACCCCTTCTCAGGGATCCCGGGTGGAGAAGAGGTGAAGGGGCCGCTTTTGTTGCAGCGATTCAACTATTCATGGTCCCTGCCCCGCTCTTCCAGTGCTGGAGTTGCTGCGATATTTCGGCACGTATCGGATATAAAGTAAAGTGTCCCAAAAGTAAAATTTTTAGAAAAAATTTGGCGAAGCTATCCAGTCCAGGGGGCGAAATGGGATTAGACTTACCCCGGGGTCAGGAACACACCTTTTGGGTTTCAGGTGGGTCGGACTCCAGACCGATGTATAAGTTAAAATATTCCCCTCTTATAAAAAAATCTCCCAGGGCTGAAAGGGTTGGACCTCACTGCCCCTGTCACTTGCGGTAAAATGTACGCCATAAAATGGTCTGTTCCAAAAAGGTATACCGCTACAGACCCCCCCATTTTTGCTCAACATAGGCATCAAAACCCCAAATTTAAATCTGCTTCTCCGATTTTATGGGGAGGGAAAAAAAACCCCGTATTGGCTCATAAATAATCCCCGCAGTTAGGGCAGGTGGGCTGAATCTCCCAGAGGGTTGGGGGTTTTAAAACCGGTTGTTTGACCGTCATATGCTAGATGGATTGGGGGGTCGTCCGCTTCTCGAATTTGGGGAAATTAGAAGAGGTTAATGCGCCCCTTGGGACCCACAGACCTTGCTCCAACTAAGACCCTAAGTTCCTTTTTTTAAGTTGTCCCCCCCGTTCGAGAACAATAAGGCTGGAAAGAAGGGGGAAACGCTTAGGCCCTTTTCCCTTTCCCTTTTTCCCCAAGGACATGCCCCTTTGGGGCCATCCTGGTTTCCCCTGGGAGAGCAACCCATGTTTTTGGGAAATGGAGGGGGGGGTCTGGCCCAAGGGGACAGCTAATGCAAGTGATTTGGAGATGGTAAAAACCCCCGGATGTGGGAGGTTCTTTACCAAAACACACTTTTGGTGCCCATAGCCTTTATTTCTGTAATGGGGTCAGGATGTCTCCAGGGGACCTTCCTAACGATTTTTCACTTTTGCACCCCTCCGGGAGAATATTTTCTTCGAGGCTTATGCTGACATGAGGGGTTTGGGGTAGGGAAAAGAGTAGTTTCGGCATTCCCCTACTGGGCCGCCGATTGGGTAAATGCCCAGATCCCCATTGATCCCGAAGGGTGTGGTGAGCATACGGAAACAATCTTGCGGACCTGGGGGGGAAACTTATTCAAAAAATAAAACACAAGCCAAACTACGCTTCAAATTCCCCCCCTCTCAAACTTCCCCCAAAGATTGCGCATGCCCTAAAAGCGGCACACATAAAAAAGGACCTATGGCCGGTCTTGGGGGTGTGCTATCAAAACCTACTGGGGCACTTCCCCTTCAGTTATTCAGCTTTATTCGGGGTCACCCTAGAGAAACATTATGAACTCCTGATCTTCCACTGCCCCCGGCCCCCGGGGAACGGAGGGGGGGAAAGGGGTCTGAGGGGTCCCGTCCCTCCGCGGGTTTCCCGGAATAGTTCACATGCCTTTTTGGGAGCAAAACGAAGCTTTGGTTAGGTGAAGCCCCCTCTCCCCCATTCCGGGGGCATAAAGCGCTGGAGGAAAAAAAAATTTTTTAAGGGGAAAAATGGAGACAGAGAGGCGTAAGGAGATCCGAACCCGGGTTCTTCAGAGTTGGGAACCCTTTAGAATGCATTTTTCTGACAGGAGATAGAAGCCCTTTTGCAGGGTTCAAGTATACCCATTGGTTGTAGGGAGGGAATTGGGGGCACGCTGGGGGGGCTTCAGGTTAGGAACTTTGGACTTGGTATGAGGTTCCCTTAAAGACCAACGGGGCATGGACGAAGATGGAGCAGTGGCATTTGTAGTGTTGATATTTGTTTTTAATTTAATTTTTTATTTCCCCTTTTAATTTTTATGTTTTTTTCTGTATGTATTATCTACTATTCCCGGCACAGGCCGGAGTTATGAAATACTGATTGACCACTTTTAATGTCAGAGAATGTGTTTATTGTTTAAATGTTTGAAAATGCAATAAAAAATGTTTTTTAAAAAAAAAAAAAAAAAAGGGAAAATTTTACATATAAGTGTCACAGCAAAGGGGTGAATATTATGACCCTGTGAGATTTTTTTTCTTCTTGTTTAATAAATTAGCAGAAATGTCTACATTTCTGTTTTTTTCTTTCAAGATGGGGGGAGGGGCAGAGTGCACATTAATGAGCAACAAAATTAACTTTTTGGATCTCACCAAATGGCTGCAATGAAAGAGTGAAAAATGTAGAGGGGTCTGAATACTTTCCTTACCCGCTGTACAATGCACAGAAAGTTATTTTGTACATCTGATGCCTGTGGCACGCCGGAGTGCCCCCATACAGTGCCATAGGTTAGAGGTTTATGTTGGGAATTACCAGGGAAACCGACAAAAAAGGACATGAAAACCTCTAAGGTGGGGATGGGGTGTGTATAAAAAATGATATAGAAAAAGGGGGTTTTCCCCGGACAGCCGCTTACACTTCCCGTTAGGCTGGGGTGGTTCTAAGCTTCAGGCTCCCCCTTCCATTCGGCTGTGGGTGGTTCTATGCTTCAGGGTCCCATTCCCGTTCAGGGTGTGAACGGTTTACAGCTCGGCTCCCACTTTCCCGTTCAGGCTGTGAAAGATTCTACAGTTTGGCTCCCACTTTGTTTAGGCTTTTGGGGGTTTTTCAGCTTAGGCTCCCGCTTCCTGTTGGCTGTGGGTGGGTTTTTCGCTTCAGGCTTCCCGCTTTGTTCGGCTGTGGGCGGTTCACACTTCGGGGCCCCCTCTTCTGTTAGGCTGTGGGGGGTTTTACACCCTTCTTTAATACATTTACATCCTCTGAAAAATTCTCCCCATCTGTTTCTTTACTAATTTTTTTGTTGTCTTTGGGACCCGGGGCAGAAGGGGGGCAGCTTGTCCGGGCGGGAGCCCGCCGCCATTAAGGAGGGATTCTGTGTGTTTAAGCTAAATCATCAGGCAGCAAAGAATCACTACAGACGCGACGGGTGTTACACTGTGATTTTAAATGAAGAATAAAGATTATTTTTTACAACCCTACATCTGGTTTTTTAAATTGAGGGAGGGACGGGGGGAAAAGGAAGGGAAAGGGAAGAGGGCGACGGGTGGAAGAGACGGGCAGAGGCGAGGGTGACGGGTGGAGGCGAATGGCAGAAGACATGAGTGGAAGTGCAGAGGTACAGGATAGAGGTACAGGGCCCAGGGGGGGGAGGGGTACGGGGATAGAGGTACAGGATAGGGGGTACAGGACAGAGGGCAGGGGTACGGGATAGAGGTGCGGGGACAAAGGGGCGGGGTCGGGAGTGAGGAAAAAAGGGGAAAAGGAAAAGGGGTGAAGAAGGGGGGCAGGTTAGGGGTGCAGGACAGAGATGCAGGATAGATGTGCAGGATAGAGGTACAGGACAGAGAGGCAGGGGTACAGGATAGAGGTGCAGGACAAAGGGGCAGAGGTACAGGAGTGCAGGACAAAGGGGCAGGTTTTGGGGTTTGAAAGACAGGGGGGCAGGTTTTAGGGGTGCGGGGGAAGAGGGGCAGGATAAAATTTTGCGAATAAAGGGGGCAGGGGTACAGGATAGAGGTGCAGGACAGAGGGGCAGGGGTACAGGATAGAGGTACAGGATAGAGGTGCAGGACAGAGGGGCAGGGGTACAGGATAGGGGTGCAGGACAGAGGGGCAGGATAGGGGTGCAGGACAGAGGGGCAGGATAGATGTGCAGAATAGAGGTGCAGGGGTACAGGATAGAGGTGCAGGACAGAGGGGCAGGACAGAGGGGCAGGATAAGGGCGGGGTCAGGAAAAAGGAGGTGCAAAAAAGAGGGGCGGGGAAAAAGGGGGAAGGGGGTGCGGGGACAGAGGGGCAGGGGTACAGGATGGGGTTTGCGGGGACAGAGGGGGGGGGTTTACAGGATAGGGGTGCAGGACAGAGG
Organism: Phyllomedusa bahiana; assembly: GCA_025379985.1. Taxonomy (NCBI): domain Eukaryota; kingdom Metazoa; phylum Chordata; class Amphibia; order Anura; family Hylidae; genus Phyllomedusa; species Phyllomedusa bahiana. The sequence goes on along the minus strand of JAODAL010080304.1, from coordinate 3,524 downwards.
GGCAGGAGAGATGTGCAGAATAGAGGTGCAGGGGTACAGGATAGAGGTGCAGGACAGAGGGGCAGGGGTACAGGATAGAGGTGCAGGACAGAGGGGCAGGATAGGGGTGCAGGACAGAGGGGCAGGGGTACAGGATAGAGGTGCAGGACAGAGGGGCAGGGATCCCAGGACGGGGGTGCAGGGGGGGCAGGTAGGGTGCTGGGAGGGGGGCCCAGGGAAAAAGGGGATAGGGGTGCGGAAAGAGGGGCGGGGGAATGGGGGTGCAGGACGGGGGGGCCCAAGGATAGGGGGGGGCAGAATGGGGTTTGGGGGGTTTACAGGATAGAGGTGAGGAAAAAAGGGGCAGGGGTCCAGGACAGAGGTGCAGGAAGGGGGGGGGGGGGTTTACAGGTTTGAGGTACCGGGGATAGAGGTGAAAAGGGAAAAGGGGGGCCGGGGGTGTATAGGGATGCAGGACAGAGGGGCAGGATAGGGGTGCAGGACAGAGGGGCAGGATAGGGGTGCAGGACAGAGGGGCAGGATAGGGGTGCAGGACAGAGGGGCAGGGGTACAGGATAGGGGTGCAGGACAGAGGGGCAGGGATACAGGACAGAGGGGCAGGATAGGGGTGAAGGGCAGAGGTACAGGATAGGGGTGCAGGAAAGAGGTGCAGGGTACAGGATAGAGGTGCAGGACAGAGGGGCAGGGGTGCAGGACAGAGTGGAAGGGGTACAGGATAGGGGTGCAGGAAAGAGGGGCAGGTTTGATGTGAGAATAGGGTGCGGGGGTTTACAGGATAGGGAGAGGGGTAGGGGGACCAAAGGGGCAGGACAGAGGGCAAAAGGAAAGGGGGAAAAGGGGGGCAGGATAGTGGTACAGGACAAAAGGGGTTTGAAAAGGGGTAAGGATGGGAGGTACGGGGACAGAGGGGCAGGGATAAAGGATAGGGGTTTACAGGCCCAGGGGGGCAGGGATACAGGACAGTGGGGCAGGATAGGGGTGCAGGACAGAGGGGAAAGGTTAAAGGATAGAGGTGCAGGACAGATGGGCAGGGGTTTACAGGAAAAGAGGTCGGGAAGAGGGGGGGATACGGACAGGGGAAGGGGAAAGGCCCAGAGGGGTGGTGGGGGTGAAGGACAGAGGGGCAGGGGTTTACAGGATAGAGGTGCAGGACAGAGGGGGCAGGGGTACAGGAGGGGGTTTGCGGAAGAGGGGCAGGGATACGGGAAAGGGGGGGCCCGGGGACGGGGGGGCAGGATAGGGGAGGGACAAGAGGGGAGGGGTTACAGGTTAAAAGGGGGGCAGGAAAAGGGGGCAGGGGTACGGGGATGGGGGGTGCAGGACAGAGGGGCAGGGATGGTGGGGTGCAGGGCCAGGGGGGGGGTTACAGGATAGAGGTGCAGGACAGAGGGGCAGGAGAGATGTGCAGAATAGAGGTGCAGGGGTACAGGATAGAGGTGCAGGACAGAGGGGCAGGGGTACAGGATAGGGATACAGGACAGAGGGGCAGGATAGTGGTACAGGACCAGAGGTGCAGGGGTACAGGATAGAGGTGCAGGATAGAGGGGCAGGGATACGGTTAGGGGGTACGGACGGAGGGGCAGGGAACGGGGAACAGAGGGGGCGGGGGGAAAAGGGGATAGAGGTGAAAGGGACAGGGGGCGGGGTCCCGGATGGGGCTCCCGGAAACAGAGGGGAAAGGATAGGGGTGCGGGAAACAGGGGGGAAAGGAAATAGGGGTGCGGGGGGCGAGGGGGGGGAATACAGGAGAGAGGTGCAGGACAGAGGGGGGGGGGTTTAAAGGATAGGGTACGGTTTGAGGTGCAGGAAGAGGGGCGGGGGTTTTACGGTTTAGAGGTACAGGATAGGGGTGCAGGAAAGAGGGGCAGGGGTAAAGGTAGGGGGGGCAGGGCCCAGAGGGGCAGGATAGGGGTGCAGGACAGAGGGGCAGGATAGGGGTGCAGGACAGAGGGGCAGGATAGGGGTGCAGGACAGAGGGGCAGGATAGGGGTGCAGGACAGAGGGGCAGGGGTACTGGATAGGGGTGCAGGGTAGGGGTGCAGGATAGGGGTGCAGGAAAGAGGGGCAGGATAGGGGTGCAGGAAAGAGGGGTAGGGGTGCAGGACAGAGGGGCAGGGGTACAGGATAGAGGTGCAGGACAGAGGGGCAGGGGTACAGGATAGAGGTGCAGGACAGAGGGGCAGGGGTACAGGATAGGGGTGCAGGACAGAGGGGGAGAGGGGTTTTAACAGGAAAAGGGTGCAGAAAAAGGGGTTTGGGGGGGTCGGTTTAGAGGTGCGGGAAACAGGGGGGCAGGCAGGGGGGGGAAAGAGGGGGGGGGTTGGGGGGTTGCGGACAAGGGGCAGGGGTAAAGGTGTAGGGGTGGGGGGGAGAAGGGGCAGGTTGGGGTTTGCAGGACGAGGGGGGGGAAATACAGGACAGAGGGGCAGGACAGAGGGGCAGGATAGGGGTGCAGGACAGAGGGGGGCAAGGAAAAAGGGGGGGGGCCCGGGAAAACCGGGGAAGGGGGCAGGGGTACGTATAGGGGAAAAAGGAAAAAGGGGTGCAGGAAAGAGGGGCAGGATAGATGTGCAGAATAGAGGTGCAGGGGTACAGGATAGAGGTGCAGGACAGAGGGGCAGGGGTACAGGATAGAGGTGCAGGACAGAGGGGCAGGGGTACAGGACAGAGCGGCAGGGGTACAGGACCAGGGGAGGATAGTGGAAACAGGACCAGGGGTTTGCAGGGACAGGGGGGGGAAAGGTTTAGGGGAACAGGATAGAGGGGGCGGGAAGGGGGGCAAATGGGGGTGCAGGACAAAAGGGGCAGGGGAAACAGGATGAGTACGGATGGGGGATCCAGGACAGAGGGGCAGGATGGGGGTGCAGGACGGGAGGGGAAGGGGTTTACGGATAGAGGGGGCAGGATGGGGGCAGGGGTACAGGTTTAGGGGTTACAGGACAAAAAGGGCAGGATAGGGTAAAAGGACAGGGGGGCCAAAGGATAGGGGGCCAGGACCAGGGGTTGCGGGGGTTTACAGGATAGGGGTGCAGGACAGAGGGGCAGGGGTACAGGATAGAGGTGCAGGACAGAGGGGCAGGATAGTGGTACAGGACCAGAGGTGCAGGGGTACAGGATAGAGGTACAGGACAGAGGGGCAGGGATACAGGACAGAGGGGCAGGGGTCCAGGTTTTAGGGGTGGGGGGACAGGGGGGGGGTCAGGATAGGGTAAGGCCCAGGGGGGAAAGGGGTACAGGGGAGGGGAGCGGGGGGGGCCGGATAGGGTCAGGACAGAGGGCAGGGGTACAGGATAGGGGTGCAGGACAGAGGGGCAGGGGGTACAGGATAGGGGTGCGGGGAAGGGGCCCGGATGGGGTGCAGGAAAAGGGGGAGGGGCAGGAGGAGGGCAGAAATGGGGGGGTGGCAGGGGAAACAGGATGGGGTGCAGGACAGAGGGGCAGGGGTACAGGATAGAGGTGCAGGACAGAGGGGCAGGATAGGGGTGCAGGACAGAGGGGCAGGATAGGGGTGCAGGACAGAAGGG
>JAODAL010080303.1:0-12291 GCA_025379985.1 Phyllomedusa bahiana | reverse complement strand
TACTAAAAAGAGCTATCAATTAATAAATCCCCAATGTGAAGGGGCATATAAAAGAAAAAGACGACCTAAAATAAACATGATTAAGGACACAATGGAGAAAAACCCGATAAGATAAATAATGAAAAAGAACTTCATGCCAAGAGTGATAATCCACAAGGCTTCTCTGTCTCTTAAGTTCAAAGATATATCATCTCCAACCCCACATAGCAAATGTTTGAAAAGTGTTTAGCTGCATTTGAACCATTATCAGTCCCCGGTTTTTACATATTATTTAAATGTTACAACACGTGTAATAAATCTACGGAAATACATCGACTTTTTTTAGTTGCATGGGGGTGCAATAAGAGTTTACGCCCTGTTACATTTAATGTAATAATTTGATTGATTTTGAAACTCTTAGGGCGACATATATGAACAGGACTGCAACAGTTTTCTGCTTTGAGACAAAAAACCTGTCTTAGCCCTGTCTGACAGATGTATGAACTGTCCTATGCCAATATTTGGCACATACTGCGACAGATTCAACACTTTTAAATGCGTCAATTCTATGGGACGCGTTTTGCCAGATTTGTATGACGTGGCATATTTATGAATGTGTCAAGATAAAATGTAGTGTAACACTGTCACACTAATCCATACTAATTTCATAGTGAAGAGGCTAAGACAAAGTTTGGCGCATGAATGTGTCTCTGCTGTGAGTCACTTTCATACATACTGACGAATGCAACACTAACTTACTGAGAAGTATGACTATCGAGATGGCGCCACTTTTCATACATGTCCCCCTTAGTATTTTGTACATTGATAAATTCCTTAGTTATCTGCAATTGCATGTTTTTAAGGATAGTTGCCACACTTTTATAAACCATTGTGTTCAAGCCAACTTTTGGTATGAGAATGTAGTGAAAAATATTTAACCATAATTTCAACCCTAACTCTAACCTCATGGAAAAATGGGGCAAAAAAGTCCATGTGTTTATGTTACCCGAAACAGATGGGGTCACCTAAGTTCCATTTACACTGTGTCCCGAGGGTTTTTTGGACCACTGTTTTCAGATTCTGTCTATATAGAATGGAAAAAAAAAAAAAAAAAGTGGGGGTTTTAGCCATATACAGCAAATAGATACAGCCATCAAGAGGGTTTTTTTTTTTCTTTTGGACTTTAACTGAAAGATTGATACCAAACTAAAAGCAAGAATGTATTCCAGAGTATCCATCTGACACAGTCTCCGAAACTATTGGGTCCCAAGATAACATGTTCACACAGAAGATGTAGAAAGAGGATGAGACAAATTCATTTCAGAATTTTGCTGGTGATATACACAGGGACGTTCCTAGGCTAAATTTCACTCAGGACGAGGGGGTAAGAATTTCGTCCCTCACACCCTCTCCCCCGTTAAAAAAATGCCCACATGCAAACATGCTTCACCAAAAAAACTTCCCCCTTAGCCATGAAATTCCCCCTTAACCAGACAGAAACCCCGTGGCCAAAATTTTTGCCCCTGCACCCAAATAGTTGCCTCTGCACCCATGATAGTGCCCCGTAGCCATGTAATACCCCTGTAACCAATAGTAGCCCAGCCCATGACAGTTGCCCCCTGTAGCCAGTTGCCCCCATAGCCTGTTTCCCCTGTAGCCATTTCCCCCCTAAACCAGGTCCCCCCCATTCCCCTGTACCCATGTCCCTTGTACCATGTCCCCCTGTAGAAGTGTCCCCATGCAGCATTCCCCCCTTTGCCAGTGCCCCCCTTCTAGAGCGGGCCCTGTACCCATCCCCCCCTTTACCAGTGTCCCCCGTCCTTTCCCCCTTAAATCCGTGTCCCCCTGTAGCCATGTCCCCTTGTACCAGTTGCCCCCGTAGCATGCCCCCCCGTGCCAGTGTCCCCCTTGTGCCAGGTGTCCCCTGTAGCCATTGTGTCCCCTTTTCCTGTGTCCCCTGTACCCAGTTCCCCCTTGTACCGTTCCCCCCCTTGTAGCCTTTTTGCCCCCCTTGTAGCCATGTCACCTCGTCCCCATTCCCCCCCGACATGCCCCCGTAGCCATGTTCCCCTTACCAGGCCCCCCTGTAGCCGTTGTCCCCTTGTAGCCAGGGTCTCCCCTTGAAACCAGTGTCTCCCTTGTAGCCAGTTGTCCCCTGTAGCCATTGCCCCCTGTGCCAGACCCCCCCTGTAGCCATGCCCCCCTGTAGCCAGTTTCCCCCTTGTACCAGTTCCCTGTACCAGGTCCCCTGTACCGTTCCCCCCGTATCCGTGCCCAGAGCCGTGTCCTCCTTTAGCCGTGTCCTCCCTGTTCCAGTGTCCCCCTGAGCCAGTGTTCCCTGTACCAGTGATCCCTGTACCCATTGCCCCTCTAGCCATTTGCCCCCTCTACCATTTCCCCCTCTAGCCAGTGTCCTCGTCCAGTGCCCCTTTCAGCCAGGTCCCCCCTGTAGCCAGTGTCCCCCCTGTAGCCAGGATTTTAAAATAATAAAAACTTACTTTCCTTTCAGAATTTTGCTGGTGATATACACAGGGCCGTTCCTAGGCTAAATTTCACTCGGTGGGGTGAAAAAAAATTTTCGTCCCCACTACCCCCCCCCCCGTAAAAAAAACCCAAAATGCAATACAGTGCTTCACCAATAACCCCCCCTGTACCCAGAAATTCCCACCTGTAACCAACAGACCCCCATGGCCAAAATAGTTGCCCCTGCGCCAAAGTTGCCTCTGCAGCCATGAAAGATCCCCCTGTAGCCATGTAATACCCCCTGAAACCCAATTGCCTCAGCAGCCATGACATTTGCCCCTGTACCGATGTTGCCCCTGTAGCTGTGTCCCCTGTAGTCAGTTTCCCTGTCCCCAGTTGCCCGCTTCCCTGCCCCCCTTGTCCCATGTCCCCCCTGTGCCAGGCCCCCCCCTGTAGCCAGTTCCCCATGAGCCATTGCCCCCTTTTTGCCATTTCCCCCCTTCTAGTCTTTCCCCTGTGCCAGTGTCCCTTTAGCCAGTGCCCCCCCTGTCCATTCCCCCCTGTAGCCATGTCCTCCTTGACCCAGTGTCTCCCCTTAGCCAGTCCCCCCTTGTACCCAGGGTCCCCCTTGTAGCCGGGGGTCCCCTCTGTAGCCAGTGCCCCCCCTGTACCCGTGCCCCCCCATGTAGCCAGTGCCCCCCTTGTAGGCATTCCCCCCCCTGTACCATTCCCCAGTAGCCAATGTCCTCCTTGTAGCCAGTGTCCCCCATGTAGCCATTTCCCCCCCTTAGCCAGTGTCCCCCCTTACCTTTTCCCCCTTGCCCCCCGTGCCCCTTGCAGCCGTGTCCCCTTGAGCCAGTTGCTAGGGAGCTAAGGATTTTAAATAATAAAAACTTACTCCTTTTCCCAGGATCCCCCACATGTCCAGGTAACGAAATGACGAAACATGACCTACACTAACTCCTGGTGTCTCCGGGGACACTGGGACCGAGACTGAGCGTCACAGACGTGGTGAAAGCCGTACACTCCCTGCGACTGAGCCGATACTACAGGGAGAGGCAGGAGGGGGGCGATTGTCCCCGCCTTCTCCCCCTTTCCGGCAGCTGCATTAAAGGGAAGGGGGCTTTCCCCAGAGTCAGAGGTTGACCTCGGGGCGGGCAGCGCCCCCCTCGGTTGAGGGGAGCCTCGGCGCCCCTAGGAACGGCCCTGGATATACAGCAATAAATTATGGTGCACTTTTAGTGGAAGTACACTGAGGGTAATGTGGTACATTTTAGCAGTGTTACATGGCAGACAATCTTAATATATATTTGGTAGCAGTACACAGCAGGTATTTGTGGTGCATTTTTCTAACAGTACAAAGCAAGTGATTGTGGTTAATTATTAAAGTATAAAGCAGGCAATTGTGGTGCATTTTGGTAATGGTACACAGCAATAAATTATGGTGAATTTTTGATAGCGGTATGCAGCGGTTGATTACAGGGAATTTTTTTAAAGGTAAACAGCAGTCAATTACAGTGGGTTTTTGGTAGCAGTATTCAGCAGTTAATAATGGATTTTTCTACCAGTACACAAAGTCAATTCCAATTAATTTTTGGTAGCAGTATTTAGAAGTAAATTATAGTGCATTCTTTGTCCAGTACACAGAAGTAAAATTTGGTGGTACAACAGTAATTATAGTGTATTTTTATATAGGTACACAGGAGTATAGTACTAGTATTTATCAAATAAAGACCAGGTGGAACTTGTAATTTGATGTTTTTTGACTGAGGTTGTATTTTTCTAATTTTAAGACTATATGCATTTTTTATTATACCCTTAAACCTTTATATCCAACCCCATGTTCTATTGTAACCAGATTATCAATATTTTTCACTGAAGTAGTTTTAATGTTATGACTGATTGTTGGATACTACCTTTACAATTTATTAATTTTAACACATTAAACTTACTTGGGTAGACAATTTTAAATCCAAATCCAAATCATTTGTTTATTTAATTAATTTTCGCAATTTTAAATTCTAAAAACATACATCTTTTTAACTTGATTTTTAAGAACCATATTTCCTAAATTTATCCCCGGGTTTCCCCTTTCTCCACCTTTTATTTGAATTTTTTTACTTGGGGTCAGTTTTTTTTTTGCCCACTCTTTTTTTGGGTTTAATATAAAATAAAAATTAAATTGTTTGGCATTCCCTTGCCCCTTGGGCACTTTGTTTAGTCACCCTGGCTTTTTACCAAAAAAATACTGAGTGCTGAGTATAACAAACAAGGTCCAAAAATGTCACAAAATCTTATTGTACAGTACAACTTCCTAAGTATGGCTGTGACTAACAACATTACACCAAAGATATATTCTTTCCCTTCCTTATAACCTCAAAATGTCTAGCTAAACTAAACTCCGTATCAATATTGTATTGAGTATTAATGCTTAAAAGTAAAAAAAAAAATATTCCATGAAAAATTCAAATTTTTTTCTATGACTAGGTTTTTCAAAAAATTTTTGCCATGTTTTCCAAATTGGGCCCAATTTTTCACTTAAAACAAACATTTTTTTTTTTAAAATTATTAACTGTTTCCCAAAATTTTTCAACAGAATTTGGCATAACCCAGGAAAATTTTAAACCCCCCCATTTAAAAGTTTAAAAAGACCTTTTGAAAACTCATTTTTAAAAATTTTAATATACTATTTATGTATTTTTAGATCCAACTTTCAGTATTAGATTTATGCATATTTAAAAATTTCCCTTTTCTTTTTTTTTACTTTTTTAAAAGGCGGGTTTTCATTTCCTTTTTCTCTTCCTAAAAAAATTTTAACTTTAAGGGCCAAACCCCACTTTTCTTTGTTATTTATTCACATTTCAACCTTTGCCTCATCTTGATACATCATGTTTTCCAACTGAAGGTAAATTCCATAGCCCTTTCACTTAGATACACATAAATTCTATACTAAGAGCAACATAGGAAGGCCTTGTTACACTAATAATAATAATAATAATAATAATAATAACAATAGTAGTAGTAGTAATTGTATTAGCATTGCTAGAAATTATAGTGGCAACATGAAAAGAAACATACATTAAAATTTTAATTTGCTTTTAAATTACAAAATCACTTTTTTCCTAATTATTTTTTTTCCACAAATATTTTTTTGGTAAATGTTAAAATTAAAAAGGCAGTATTTTTAATTGATTTTTTTTTTAAAAAGTTTAGAAAGAAAAAGTGAATAAAGAATAGAAAGTGAGAGAGATAATAAGCAGCAAGATTTTGTTAAACTGTGCATGAAAACAAATGGGGAATTTAAAAAATGCACGTACCCTCTCCAGCATTTTGGTTTAATTGAAACTACAGTTTCACACTTATTATAAAAATTTTTAAAAAAATTTTAAATCTATCTAATCTATCTATCTATCCTATCTACTCTATCTATCTATCAAATCTATCTAAATTTATATATATATAAATATATATTAATATATATTTATATATTTAATTTGAAGGGTATTTCTGCGGTGTTTCCCTGATTTATCAAATTTAATTGCGTAAAATAGTTTTGCCTGTGTTTAATCCCCCCCCCCCCCCCCCCCCCCCCCCCCCCCCCCCCTTGTTTAGGGTAATTAATTGATTTGTGGGGGCCCTAAGGGTTTTCCCAAACAGGTGCAATTAATATACAAAAATGATGCGGGGGTAGGGGGCTACCCCTGTGTGAGCCGGGTTTTCTTGGGGTTTGGGTTTAGGTGATTAAATATTTTATTTATCAAAAAAAAGCAAATAATGTTTTAAAAAAATTATAAAAAGGGGGATTTTCTGGATTTTTTTTAAAATTCTGTCTTTTCACAGCTGAGTTGTACCGGGCAAAAAAAATTTACAGACCTCCCCTTTTCTTTGTAGGGGGGGAAAAATTTTGAAAAATCAACGTGTTAAAATACTTTTTTTCCCTCACTATACCCATAAAATTACAACTGCAGGTTTTCCAGTGGTGTAAAAAATCGAAAAAAATTTTTTTTAATGCATGCTAAAAACAGATTGCAATGTGTTAAGCATGAAAAAGGCCCTAATGTAGAACTGGAATGTTTTCCTTTGTTTTGACATGAAATCAGAATAAATCTTAAACATTAGGTCAATTAGGATTACTAAAATTTTTAAAAATTTCCCAAAATCCGGGAAATAATAATAGATCTTTTTTAAAGGCATTTTTATTTTTTTCTGAAAAGAAAAAAAACTTTACATACATAGGATAACTATCCCCTTTAAAAATTTTGGGACAGTCCTTATGATGTTTGTCATTTTTCTTTAAAAGGTTTTGTTTTGGTTTTTTTGAAACATCTGAGTTAGAGACAACCGGGGATGTTTTTTAAAAAGCACACCGAAACAAAATGTTTCCCGGGCGTGAAAACATCAGGGGAAAGTCTAAAAAAAATCACCAAGATATCAAAATTTGGGAAAGAGGCGATATTATAAAAAAAAAAAAGTTAAAAATCACATTTTTTCGATTTATGGGAAAAATTTTCCGATCAGGGTTTTTTAGGGGGCAATTTTTACAGATAACCCTATTACTACCCCGCGACATTTTAGCATTTCCTGAAATTTTTGGGGGCCAACCCCAACCCGCTCCGAGGAAAGAGGGGGGTGAGGAGGATGTACAACAATCCCCACTTTCCCGTGAAAAGGAAATCTCAAAAGGCTGAAAAAAACCCGTGACCTTTTTTTTAATTTTATAAGCCAAATTGTTCCTCCCCGGTGTCACCCGAGGGAAAGCTCCAAAGGGAAAAGATGTGTGCTGCAAATAAAAGTGCAACTGGGGTTCTTTGGAAAAATACACCTGGTGGTAATCAAAGGGCAGGTGCAGCTCGTATAAACGTTTTCCTTTGATCCCAGGAATGAAGAATACAGCTGCTCCTGCCTCCTCCCGCCAAGATGCCACGAGGGGACCCCGGGAAAGATAATAGGGGATTCCTTGAAGTTTCAAAAGATACTTCTGGGCGGGTTGAGAGGAGGGGGAACAAACGCTGGTAGAAAAAATTTCAAAACAGTATGCGCCCAAACCCATCCTAAGGTGCAGAAGCTGACCGTGCTCCTGTCCAAGTTTTTGGGGTCTGCAGTCACCCCCTTTTCCCCAAAGGGGGACTCTGCCCCCGGTTAGAGAACTAATGGCTTGTCCCGAGCCGAGATGGAGATTTCCAAGCAAAATTTTATTTTCCAAAAGGCAGTCCCAAAACTTCATAAATATGGAAAAACGAAGGGGGGCCCCCTTTGAGCTTATCGGTTTGTTAAAAGGTGCATGGCACGCGGACGTCTGGAGCGGGTAACTAGGGGTTAGGGCCAGTACATGTCCTTTTCGGGCCCCCGGGGAATGTGCTTCCCGCCCCGGCACAAAAACGGGGCTTGGGGCATTTCAAACTTTGGCTCCGCGCCAATGTCTGCCCCTCTCCACCCCCACCATCTCAGCCTCCACAAGTACTGCTCCATAAAACCACTTGAGGGCACAGGGTTTCCCAGTTCTACCCTGGCTTGCCTCGGCGAACAACTCACACGGGGAGAAACGTCCGCGTATGCACAAGAAATCAATGTGTGGCTTTCTTTTGCCCCAAACTGCAAACGGAACATGGTGACGGACAATGGGAGTACATGGGGTCCTTGCTGCACCGGGGAGGGATGGACCATGCCCCGCCGGCGCATGGTTCAACTGGTTTTGAAAAGGTTTCCGAATCTTCCCCCCGATTTCAAAAGATTCTGAAAATCCCCAAAAACGTGCATGCACTTCATCCTTTTCCTCAAACCCCAAAACTCTCCCGAGTTGCAGGGGCAGAACGGCCCCCCCGAACACACTCGATTGCATGTTTCCACCCTTTGGGAATTCCAGCCTGCACATGTTGGACCCCGCTGTATAAAAAGGAAAGGCCTTAATATTTTTTGATGATCCAGGCGGACAGGATACCCCCTAGAACTTTGATTCAGCAGTGGCACTCATGCAGACACCTCCTTTTGTTGAAGCCATTCGGGAGGCGACGTTTTTTGTCAGTCACCAACACGGGTGAATAAAGCATTCCATTTTTCCTGCCCGGAAAAAAGATGCTGAAAAATCTGTCTGGGGAGGGGGTGGGGACGTTGGGGACTAAATCTCATGGCCACTGATCCGGGGGGACTGAAAAGGAGGGGAGGGGGAGGCATTGAGCAGAACATTTTCTGGTGAAATGAGTGGATTTTCTACCCATGACAAGAGAAGGAGCGGGCTGGGGAGGTGATGGAGATAGGAAGACGAGACAATGACCCGCAAGCCCTGGGAGTATACAGTGGGAAAAGAAACGGGAGTCCCCCGGAGTTTCTTTTTGGCGAGGCCCGCGCAGGGTGATTTGCCTGGCTAGTGACAGCCAATAGTCCCCCATCCGGCGAGGGATGACTTCTGGCTCTCCCCCCTTTTGGACCCCGCTACCGACCAAAATGGGGGCCTTTTTTTCCCCCTATTTAAGGGGACAAACTCAAAAAGCTAGGGAATCCTCCGTAGTTCAGTTGGGGGGATGCCTTGTGCGGCAAATGTCCCTCCTCGAAGGGCTGACCGGTGGGGTTTTCAGCGCTCACTACTACGCCGGGGGCGCTGGGGAAGGTTGGGGGGTAGGGGCAGTACCCCTCCTAAACAAAACCAAAGTCTGGATCATGATGAGCATTTCCTTCATAGTATGAGGACCAGCGCCAGCAGCAGCAGCAGCAGGCCTGGAGTAGCCCCTAATCAACGTTGGTGCCTATTTTGGACGCACTCTGCCTCCCAGTTAGAAGACCCCGGGACACGGGGCACCAAACGGATGTTGGCCGCAACTTCCGATTTTGCAGTGGAGAACGTCCGCCCGGCCAGTAGTGTGGCATAGAGGGGTGTTCAGTGCGGGGGGGGGGCCATCGTTACCCAAGGAGAACTCGTTTGTCCACGGGAAAAAGTGAACGCACCTTTTGTCAAGATGAATCGGCGGGGATCCCAGGGGTTTCCCACCCAAAGCCCAGGGGCAAATACATCAGCATGACGCCTCACCCAAACTGTGAGAAATGAGTCTGGGGTAAAAAAACCAGCGACTTTCTGGGTCGCCACCCCCTGATGCCCCACATCTGCTGACGTTTTCCCCCCCCTCTGCCACCAAACCTCTTTCCAGGGGCTGGTATTGCCACCCCCCTCCCCCTCCGTCTGTGCCACTTTTATGCCTCATGCTGTGCTCCTGCCGCCGTCACCTCCACTCTCTTTCATTGTCAACTCTTTTTCCCACTCCAGTTTTTCCCTAGAATGGCATTATCCAATGTCTGACCCCATGCTGCTGCCACCGTCACCTCCCCCTCTCTGTAATTTTGCCACTCTGTGGGCCCACTATGTTTTGCCACCTTCAGAATGTATTGTGCCACTGCTGACCTTATTGGGGTGCGCCGCACCCCCCATCCTGTCATTGTGCCACTCTGGGCTACTATGTTTTGCCCCCTCAAGAATGTCATTGTACCCCGTCTGACCTCTGCTGCTGCCCCACACCCCCATCTCTTTTACTGGGCCCCTCTTTTGGCCTACTCCTGTTTTTTTTCCACCTCCAGAATGTCATTGGCACTGTCTACTCACTGCTGCCACCATCACCTCCACTTCCCGTCATTGTGCCACTTTGTGGGCCCACACTGTTTTGCCACCTCCAGAATGTCTTTGTGCCACTCTCTGACCTCTGCTTTGTGCCGTTTCCCCCGCCAAAACTGGGGTCATTGTCCCCTTTTTGGGGGCCTCTCCAGTTTTTTCCCAAACCTCCAGAATGTCATTGTGCCACTCTGACAACATCCCTGCTCCCGCCGTCCCCTCCACTTTTGCCCATTGTCCCCACTCTTGGCCTCCCTTTTTTTTGGGCCACCTCCAGAATGTTATTGTGCCATTTTTCGGGCCCTTAAATGCTGCTGCTGCCGGTAAACCCTCCACACTGTGCCCATTGGGCCAAACTCTGGGGCCTGCCCCTTTTTTTTTTTTTTTGCCCCCTCCAGAATTCCATTGTGCCACTGCCCTGCCCTCTTGCTGCTGCTTTTAAAAGTCACCCCTCCCCCCCCCTCCCCCTTTGTCTTTGGGTCCACTCTGTGGCCTAATATTTGTTTTGCCCCCTCCAAAAATGTCATTGTCCCACTGTTTTGACCTCAGGGTGCTGCTGCCGCACCTTCCACTCTCTTTCATTGAAACCACTCTGTGGCCAAACAAACTGTTTTGCCACTCCCAATTGTCTTTGTCCCCACGGGCCGGGGCCCTCTTGTTTTCTCCCCCCGGGCCCTCCACACTGTGCCCCATTGTGCCACTGTTAAACCTCATGCGGCTGCCGCCGCACCCACCCACTCTTGTCATTGTCCCTTTCTGTGGCCAACTACGTTTTCCCAAACCTCCAAATGTCATTGTCCCACTTTCTGACCTCTTGCGCGGCTGCCGTTCCCCCAAAAACACTGTGAAATTGTCCCAACTCCTGACCTCATGCGGCAACCCCTGTGACCTCACTCTCTTTTCATTGGGGCCACTCGTGGCCTATTTACTTTTTTGGGCCCCCTCCAAATGTCTTGTCCCCACTGTTTTGACCTCTTGCTGCTCCCCACCGTCCCCCCTCCCTCTTGTAAAAGGTCCCAAACCTGTGGCCTACCCATTTTTTTTCCCAAACCTCCAGAATGTCATTGTCCCACTTTTCCCCTCATGTGCTGCTGTGGCTGCTGCCGTCACCCCCACTCTCTGCATTGTGCCACCTGTCCCCTACTCAGTTTTTGCCACCCCCAAAATGTATTGTGCCACTGTCTGACCCAGTGGCACCGTCCCTCCACTCCTTGTCATTGTGCCACCTGTGGCCTATTATGTTTTGCCCCCTCCAGAATGTCTTTGTCCCCAAACTCTCTGACCTCATGCTGTTTTGGCTGTGCCGTACCCCCAAACCTCTGTCATGATGTTGCCACCGAGCCCTAGCTTTTTTTTTTTCCAGCTGTCGCTGCCAGACTTTATCGGGTTTCATTCCCTCTTCAGTTTTTTTTTGGGCACTTTTTGCCCTCTTTAAATGCCCAGGAATTTTTGGGGAAGGATTTAAAAGGGGGGCAGTCTCTGCTGTCATACTAAAACAAACATTGTATGAAGACCAAAACCCAACTCCCCCTTTCATATTTTAAAATGGCACAATGTTTACAGCACCCCGTAGGCTCTGGCAGCCTGGAAATAGCTGTTTTTTAACGTGATTTGTCCCGTAGTAAATTTGGACCAAAATTTTTTTTTTTTCGGGGAAATTCTGCGAAGTGACGAACCGAATTTTTGAGAAATTCACCCATCTCTACCTGTAGCACAAAAATTGATCTCAACTTTTTCAATGCTTTTCAAAAGCTTCTGAGATAAGATCTCTTGCTGCACAAGTAATCTATGCCAAGTAATCTTTGCTACATCCATAAAACCTGGTATGAAACCAAATAAACAATTATTTGTCCAATGAATACCAAACTCATGTCCAGGTGGTAAAAGCAGCAATAATAATTTCAAAAAAGAAAATATTGCTATTTTTTTTATTCCCTATAAAAATTTTAAAATAGTTATTCAATACTTTGCATGTACCCCCCAAAATTTCTCATATAAAAAACCAGCAGGTCTTGCAGAATATGAGGTTTCATACAGTTATATTAATGAAAAAGCTATAACTACTTTAAGACTGAGGGGGGTGCACTGTTTCCCATGTTAGGGGTTAAAAATTTGGTTTCATCCTAAAGGGTTTAAAAGATTACTCACTGCACCAATTGAGGCCAAAAATTATCTTTTAGAAATAAATTTAAATAAAAAAAAAATATTTTTTTTTCCATTTTTTAAAGACTGCTAGGGGGTATATGTCATCATGT
>JAODAL010080302.1:0-12291 GCA_025379985.1 Phyllomedusa bahiana | reverse complement strand
TTAAAAGAATTGACTGTCAATTCTTATTGCAGTTTACGAAGTGAAACCCCAAAGAAGTTGGGAGTCCGTTTTTGGCACCTTTCCAAAAGCGTCCACACCCCGGGGTACTATCAGCGCACTTTGATCCGAAAGCGAGCGAAAAGGCAGTTGGCACCCCCGGCGGGACACCGGTGGTGAGCGGCGTGGCTGCGGATGGGGCATGGGCGGTGGCCGGCGGGGGACTTTTGGGGGACCCGGTGGCTGGACAGGTGGGGGTACTGCGGGGGGATGGGGGAAAGGCGGGCTGGGGAGGTGGGGGGCTCAGGGGGGTAGATGGAGGGCTGGCGGGGGGGAGAGGTTTTTTTTTTTTTTGCAGAGGGGATGGGGATAGGGGGCTGGTGGGGAGGTAAGGTGCTTCAGGGGGATGGAGGATGGATGAAAGGATGGCTGGGAGGGAGGTGGCGGGGGGATGGATGGATGGCTGGGGGAAGGGAACTGCTGCTGGTGAATGTAAGCTGAGAGAGAGAGAGAGGGGGGAGAAGAGAGAGGAGAGAGAGAGAAGAGAGAGAGAGATTTTTTTCAAAACGTATCCGGAAACGGACCCTAAAACGCAATGAAAAAAGCCAAAAATAGGATCCAAAAAGTATCAATGTTGGGTTTTTGGATCCGTTTTCTGGATACGCTTTTCACTTCTCAAAAAGGATCCAAAAAAAGGATCAAAGACGTCGTGGAAAACCCCTTGGGCCTTTGTTTTCCCAAAAGTAAAAATGTCATAATACATTTAAAAAAGCTTTAATAAAGAATGCTTGGTGTAATTAAGAGGCATATATTTTAAATGTTGCATTAGGTATAGGTCCCATCTTATATATATGGCCCTTGATGGTTCGCTAATTTGATGGCAGTAGAAAGATGTCATAAAAATGGGCCGCTTCACAGTGTGTGGCCAAACCGTTAAATTGCTCAAAAACTAAAGAAGAAATAGAAAAAAAAAATAAGTAAAAAAGAAAATACTGAACAGATCAAAGAGTTCACAATAAAAAAGATATTTGTGAAACAAGGCATCAAAGAAACAAACTGAAATTCATAGGGGTCATGGTATCCAGAGAAACAATCCATTTTGTTTCCTTTTTGTTTCTATTTTGTTTTCTTTTGTTCCAGGGATCTCATGGCATTCCCCCCTCTAATTCAATACAATGCCCTAATATGCCCTAATATGCCCTAATGAGCATGCAAAAGGATGCTCATTAGTCTAAAAAAAGGAAAAAAAAAAATTAATGAGTTTGGAGTTCACCGATCGACAGTCAGAAATGTGTAGAAAGAAATTCAAGACAATATTTACCCTTTCAAGGGGTGGTCATAACTGTGTTGAGCGATTTTATCGACAAAATTGAAATCGGCAGGTTTTTTGGGGGGATCAAATTTTTCCGACATGGATAATTAAGGTTAAAATCTGTGTTATCTATTAAGATCGCCCTTTTTCGGCGTTCCCGTAATTTTGGCGGCCAGCAAAGAGATTACAGAAAGAGCGGGTGAGATGTGTGGGAGTCGATGGGGTTGTATGGTTGCGATTTGGTGGAAAAATCACTGGGTGTTTTACATAAACACGGTTTCCTGTTTTCAGCCTCAGTGCTCTAGCGTTTCTAGGGATAGGACCTGCGCTCGCTGTGGCCAAAAGTCAGCGAATTAGTTTTTCTCACAGAAAACCTCTACTATTAGCGTGAATTTCCAATTTATTAGATTAGAGATTTGAAGAAATTTATGTAGTTAGCTAGAGAAAATTTTAAAGAGCATTTACGCTGTAAACATTACGGGGGGGGGGCGGGGGGGCCCCCGCGGGCGAACACAGAAAGGGTCTATCTATAAAGAACACTGGGTTAAAATTCACCAAGACTTAGGTAGACATTGCACGCAATATCTTTTTTTATTTTAAAAGTTTGCTATTTAAATATTTTTCCGGAATTGGCAGCCCGAACTTATTTGGGTAAAAAACATCATTTCTAGTAACTGCAGGTTTCTTTGTTAGCTGCAAAACTCCACTTTTTTTTTAGTATCATTTCAGATATGTTTTTAAATTTTTCCCATTACACCTGTGACTGTTGATATATCCACCTTGCACTTATATTACAATCCAGCAATCTTGTAGTCAGCACAGGTTGTTTGTTGCCAAAAATACCGTGTATCGTACGAAAACATCACAGTTACGTGTTTTTGGACTTTTGCGCACCAGCACTGTTCAATTGACGCAGCAACTACGTAAATCTTAAAACAGCAACTCTATATTCACCACAGGTGAATTGAAAGGTGCAAAAAAATACCTTTTATTATATCAAAAAATAACAATTACGTGTTTTTTTGACTTTTGCGCACCCAGCACTGTTCATTGACGCAGCATCTACGTAAATCTTAAAACAGCATATCTATATTCACCACAGGTGAATTGAAAGGTGCAAAAAATACCGTTTATTATATCAAAACATAACAGTTACGTGTTTTTTGACTTTTGCGCACCCAGCACTGTTCATTGACGCAGCATCTACGTAAATCTTAAAACAGCAATTCTATATTCACCACAGGTGAATTGAAGGTGCCAAAAATACCGTTTATTATATCAAAACATAACAGTTAGTGTTGTTTTTCTTTTGCACACCCAGCACCTGTTCATTGACGCAGCATCTACGTAAATCTTAAAACAGCAATTCTATATTCACCACAGGTGAATTGAAAGGTGCAAAAAATACCGTTTATTATATCAAAACATAACAGTTACGTGTTTTTTGACTTTTGCGCACCCAGCACTGTTCATTGACGCAGCATCTACGTAATCTTAAAACAGCAATTCTATATTCACCACAGGTGAATTGAAAGGTGCAAAAAATACCGTTTATTATATCAAAACATAACAGTTACGTGTTTTTTGACTTTTGCGCAACCAGCACTGTTCATTGATGCAGCATCTACGTAAATCTTAAAACAGCAATTCTATATTCACCACAGGTGAATTGAAAGGTGCAAAAAATACCCTTAAGAATATCAAAACATAACAGTTACGTGTTTTTTGACTTTTGCGCACCCAGCACTGTTCATTGACGCAGCATCTACGTAAATCTTAAAAACAGCAATTCTATATTCACCACAGGTGAAATGAAAGGTGCAAAAAATACCGTTTATTATACCAAAACATAACAGATACGTGTTTTTTTGGACTTTTGCCCAGTCCAGATTTGTTGATAGACACTTGCAGTTAAATTTGAATCCAGCAATTTTGTTTTGATTAGAGGGATTTGAGAATAGCTGTGATTTGCCGTCTTTTAATAAGAAACTTTCCAAAACTATTCCATACCTTCTCAAATTTTTATATTTCTGAACATGGAGCGAAATGCAGGTGGTACATGGAGCACATGGAGGTAGAGGTACGAGAGAAGGTGCTCCTTCCAGTGCTGGCGACAACACGCATGCCAGCGGATCGTCAGTTGCAAGACCCTCAGGCCTGGCATCGGTGGGTCAGGCCCTGTTGAATCTAAGTAACGGACATCGTCGCCAATCTGTCCTTCAGTGGTTAATGCAACCTGCATCTAGCAGTCTTACCTCCTCGTCCTCGCAGTCACGGCCACAAATGTCGTCATCAGCATCATCAGCATCCGTCCAACATGAAGCAGCCCAAATGTCAACTCGTGTACCCACCACTGTGGATAATCCATTGTCTGAAGACCTCTTTGAGGACAAAATGCGGTTAGGGTCAGAAGGCATGTAAAAGATCAAGAGGATGATTTAGTCTGCTCTGACGCCCAGTTACTGATGCCATCAGAGGAGGTGAAGGAAGCCGGTCAATCGGCAAAAATCCCGGGCGGTCGGCAACGCCTTGCAGTGCCCCTTGCTTGTAGCCCGCAGCTTCTGGATGCTGAAAGTCAGGACGACCAAGTCACTTGTGTTGATGATGATGATGATGACGACATTGCGGATCCATCCTGGTCTTTTCCGCAGAATTTGCTTGCGAGCGCTTCATCAGTGGACGAGGAGGAAGACGATGGGGTAGTGTCAATACGGGTCCCGCCACAAAAAGAAGAGGGCGGTCGCAGAAGTCCGCTGATATGATTCCGCCAGCCACGGTCAGCGCAAACCCCGCTCCTCGCTTATCGCCGTCAACTCTCAAGCCTGGGCCTTCTTTGAGCAAGCCTCTGATTCACCCAGCGATGTCATATGCCGCCTTTGCCGTAAACGCATAAGTAGAGGCAAGAACCTTAAGTGGTTAACCACCACCAACATGTCTAGTCACATGCAGCGAATGCATGAGTTGAATGGAGGGAACACTTGGCCAAAAAAGGCCAGACCGACGCCGGGCCTCCAACCACTGTCACACCCTTTGTCTCCGCCTCCTCCTCCGCCACCACCAAGCGTTCCTCAGCTGCCCATGTCTCTCAGAGTCATGATCAGGGATCAGCCTCCGCTTCAGCCTCCACCGTCGCCCACCAGCACCACCAGAGACCCATCCTACCCCTTCTCCTTCCGCCAGTTTGACGACCTGCACGCCGTACAGCGGCCAGTCTAGCAGCCAGCCTTCTGTCTTCCGGTTTGGGAGCAGAAGAAACACTTTAACCCAAACCATCCCAAAGCCAAAAGCCTGAATGTCGGCATTGCCAGGCTTTTGGCCTTGGAAATGTTGCCTTTCCGTCTGGTGGACACAGATGGGTTCCACCACGTCATGGCCCTCGCCTGCCCCCAATACCAGATGCCGAGCAGGCATTTCTTTGCCAGAAAAGCCGTCCCTGCCCTGGCCAGCCACGTGTCATCTAAAATTTCAAGTGCGTTGTCTGCATCTGTGTCCGGAAAAGTCCATCTCACCACCGACACATGGACTAGTAAGCACGGCCAAGGCCGCTATATCTCTGTGACAGCTCACTGGGTGAGCTGGGTGGATGTCTCTGGGGGTGACGGTGGCTCTCAGGCTCGGCGCACGCTCTTCAAAACCGCAGGGATGGTGCAGGGCTCTTTCCCCCAAGGTCCTCTGGTGGCATCACGTGCCCAGAGACACCAGGCCGTGTTGAAATTAATCTGCCTTGGAGACCGTCCACACACAGGTCAGGAGCTGTGGACGGCTCTAAGCAACGAGACCGAGCGCTGGCTGGGTGACAAGAACCTTGTGCCAGGCAAGGTGGTGTGCGATAACGGGCGAAATCTGCTGGCCACCCTTAAGATCGGTAGGCTGGAGCACATCCCTTGCCTGGCACATGTCATGAACCTTGTCGTCCAGAAATTTCTAAAGAGCTACCCGGGTCTGGACTGCCTGCTGAAGAAGGCTCGAGGTCTGAGTTCGCACTTCCGCCGTTCGCACCCTGCTTCGTCCCGCCTGGCTGCGTTGCAGCGTCAGCTCTGCCTCCCCGTCAACCGTCTCATTGTTGACGTGGCAACACGCTGGAATTCCACCCTCCACATGCTCCAGCGATTGTGGCAGCAGCGCAATGCCATTACGCAGTACGAAGTGACACATGGCCTGACAAGCAGCGGTACGGACCTCGGGGTGTTTAACCACCGAGAGTGGAGGCAGGTGAAAGAGCTCTGCACCATCCTTTCCAGTTTTGAAGAAGCCACCAAAATGGTCAGTGCGGACAATGCCCTTGTCAGCATGAGCATTGTGGTGATCTTAGTTCTGGAACGATCGTTGGACACTCTGAAACAACAGGTCCCGCCAGCGACGGAGGAGGAGACGGACAAAGATGCGGACACGGAGCCTTTCTCTCCGTCAAATCCACAAGGCCCGACAGTTTCACAATTTCATCGGTCTTCATTAGGCAGTGGTTCGGGGTCCAGAGCTAGTGCAAGGTGGCGCATCAGCTCTCAGGGTGCATCATCTCAGGCAAGTCAGGGCTGTGTTGAAGCTGTGCCGGAGGCAGCGCAGGAGGAGGAGGAGGTATTCCTAGACACCGATGTTACCGACGTCCCTGCCTTGGAAAGAGGTTGGCGCGAATTTGAGGCGGAGGAGGAAGATGAGGAAGATCAGTTTGCTAGTGCACCTCGACCCAGAGGCTTGGGAAATCAAGGCTCCATCTCTCACATGAGTGCTTGGATGCTCCATTTCCTCCAACATGATCCTCGCATTAAGGCCATCAAATTGAAAAACAGTTACTGGGTGGCCACCCTCCTGGATCACCGGTACAAAACAAAAATCAGCACTTTCCTTCCACCCACCCAAATAGAGAGTAAAATGCAGGAAATGGAGACCTTGCTGATTGATCAACTGGAGACATCTGTTGCGTCTGCTTCACGTTCCCCAAATGTCACGGTGGAACAACATCAGCGACGTGACAGCAGTAGGAAGTAGGCGTAGCGGCAGCAGCAGGCAAGGTGGCAGAAGCCTAACGGGTGACCTCTGGCAATCTTTGTTTACCACCTCACCAACGCATGCAATGCAGGGCACACATCCAACCACAGAGATCAGCTTAAGATCATGGTGCACGACTATCTGCGTCTCAACACGATGTTTTTGCATGTGTTCCGGAACCAATAGACTTCTGGGTATCCAAAATGGACGAATGGCCCGAGCTGGCTCGTCACGCCATAGAGGTGTTGTCCTGCCCAGCAGCCAGCGTCATATCTGAGCGGACCTTCAGCACAGCTGGAGGAGTCATTACAGACAAACGCATCCGGCTTTCCACAGATAATGTGGATCGTTTGACTTTCATCAAGATGAATCAGGTATGGATCTCTGATGATGTTGTGGCCCCAATTGCCGAGGTCACCGATTAGTTGCCAGTCTACTTCACATTCCTTTTCAAACAGAAATGGTCCTCTTGAAAACTTTTTTTTAAAATGATCATTTCTTACTGCAATTTTTATTCTCTTTTCCCAACAGTGTCATTTTGCTGGTTTTGCTGTGGAGGAGACTGTAAAAGACAGCAAGGTTTCATGACAACACCGTATTCCATTTACTCACTTTATCTTAAGAAGTTTTCGCATTGTCAATGGTTTTGAGGTCATGTTGCTGTGAGATACAGCAATAATCATGGTCCTTTGGAACAGAAATGTGACTTCTAAGTGGCATTTCTCCCTCACAATTTTAATAGTGGCTGAGAAGTCATATTTATAATTTTTTGGGTCATGTTGCTGTGAGATACAGCTATAATTATGGTCCTTTGGAACAGAAATGTGGCTTCTAAGTGACATTTCTCCCTCACAATTTTTAATAGTGGCTGAGAAGTCATATTTATAATTTTTTGGGGTCATGTAGCTGTGAGATACAGCAATAATCATGGTCCTTTGTAACAGAAATGTGGCTTCTAAGTGGCATTTCTCCCTCACAATTTTTAACAGTGGCTGAGAAGTCATTTTTATAATTTTTTGGGTCATGCTGCTTTGAAATGCAGCAATACTACAGGTCCTATTATAAAAAAATGTTGTTTCTAACAGACATTTGTTCTTCACAATTGACCAAAGTGGCTCAAGGGTCATGCTTTGAATTTTGGGGGCATTTTGCTGTGACATGCAGCTATACTACAGGTCCTATTCTAAAAAAAATTTGTTTCTAACAGACATTTGTTCTTCACAATTGACCAAAGTGGCTCAAGGGTCATGCTTTGAATTTTTGGGGGCATTTTGCTGTGACATGCAGCTATACTACAGGTCCTATTCTAAAAAATGTTGTTTCTAACCGACATTTGTTCTTCACAATTGTCAAGAGTGGCTCAAGGGTGATGGTGCTGTCAGAAACAGGAATAGGTAGGACACTGTTAATGGACACATATTGCAAAATGACTTGTTTTTGCAAGATCTTTAACATAGCTATCAATCCCTGTATTGAGACACCCATTTTAATAAAATTAAAAAAAGAGAAACAAAGACATGGTGGGATTCCAGCCTATTTTAAAAATGTGTTTTCTAGAATTAAAGTACTAAAAACTTGCATGTACAAAATAGCTGTTAAAAAAATTCCTCTGAATTGTACAAGGGAGGTACAGGAAACTTGACCAGATGTAGGTTATTCAGAGGACATGGAGTATGGAGCACGGACAGAGAACAAAGTACAGAGACCATTTCCTCCAGCACGTTGAGTAAAATGAGAAAAAGAATGCCAAGATAAAGGGCACCTGGGTGTAACAGGAGCGTTAACCACCAGTATTTCCAAGTGAAGCTCAATTGGTCCACACTCATACGAAGGGGTAAGCGCTACCCAGGTATTGACTGTGTACTGAGGAAGGCTGGAGTTCTCACACTTCCGCACTCTGCTTCAGCACGACAGTTTTCGTTGCTGCATCATCAGGGCATTTTAACCTGCGTGTTAATAGATGACGGACGCCAGCTGGGCTTTCACCGCACCCACTGTAACTCCGGCCTGGGTCATGCTGTGGCCCAGGACAGGTATAGTCAATGTCCAGTGAAACTAAAATGGTGTTGAAAGACTCTTTTTCGGCACTTTTTAAATGTGGGGGTCATGCAGGTTTGGGGCTCATGCTGTGGCCCAGGACAGGTATAGTCAATGTCCAGTGAAACTAAAATGGTGGTTGAAAGACTCCTTTTCCGGCACTTTTTAAATGTGGGGGCATGCAGGTTTGAGGCTCATGCTGTGGCCCAGGACAGGTATAGTCAATGTCCAGTGAAACTAAAATGTGGTTGAAATACTCCTTTTTCCGGCACTTTTTAAATGTGGGGGTCATGCAGGTTTGGGGCTCATGCTGTGGCCAGGACAGGTATAGTCAATGTCCAGTTCAACTAAAATGGTGGTTGAAAGACACCTTTTTCCGGCACATTTTATAATTGGGGGTCATGCAGGTTTGGGGCTCATGCTGTGGCCCAGGACAGGTATATACAAATACAAGTGAAACTAAAATGGTGGTTGAAAGACTCCTTTTTCCGGCACTTTTTAAATGTGGGGGTCATGCAGGTTTGGGGCTCATGCTGTGGCCCAGGACAGGTATAGTTAATGTCCAGTGAAACTAAAATGGTGGTTGAAAGACTCCTTTTTCCGGCACTTTTTAAATGTGGGGGTCATGCAGGTTTGGGGCTCATACTGTGGCCCAGGACAGGTATAGTCAATGTCCAGTTCAACTAAAATGGTGGTTGAAAGACTCCTTTTTCCGGCACTTTTTAAATGTGGGGGTCATGCAGGTTTGGGGCTCATGCTGTGGCCCAGGACAGGTATAGTCAATGTCCAGTGAAACTAAAATGGTGGTTGAAAGACTCCTTTTTCCGGCACTTTTTAAATGTGGGGGTCATGCAGGTTTGGGGCTCATGCTGTGGCCCAGGACAGGTATAGTCAATGTCCAGTTCAACTAAAATGGTGGTTGAAAGACTCCTTTTTCCGGCACTTTTTAAATGTGGGGGTCATGCAGGTTTGGGGCTCATGCTGTGGCCCAGGACAGGGATATTCAATGTCCAGTTCAAGTAACATGATGGTTCAAATCATACTGCCTTCTGGCACTTTTTAATTTGTGGGTGATGCAGGTTTAAGGGTCAGGCTGTGGTACAAGACAGGGATAGTAAATGGTCTGTGACTTTTTTTCTGTGACTTTTATAACCTAAGTGTGTTGCCTAAGATGTAGCACGTATCCATTTGACTGTTGTGGATGTTAATTTCAGCTTCTCCAGCCTTGTTTGGGTGTAATAATGAAGGTGTTGTTGCTCTCCCATAGACTTTAATGGTCATCGCGCATAATCGATGCTCACTATCGAAAAACCTTATCGATAGCGGCCGACTATCGATCGATCTCGATAGCCAACGCAATCGCTCAACACTAGTCATAACATAATGATCATAACAAGAGCAAAGTGGGTAAGTCCACAAGCTCAGAAAAAACTCAACCTATAAGCAAGCAAACATTACCTAATGTTCACAAGTCCACCATTTATTAAAGATCATCTGGATAAACCAAAAGGCTATTGGAAGAATATGGTTGAACACATTAAACTTAAATAGAGCTTTTTGGTTAAAATTAAAAATGCTATGCTTGGAGAAAGGGAAAAAAAACCAAACATTTCTAGCATAAAAAACTCTTATCTATGGAGAACAGTGAATATAGTATCTTGATTTGATCCTGTTTTACTGCATCTGAGCCAGGAGGGCTTGCTATCATTGATGGAACAATGTATTTTGAATTATACCAGCAAAACCTAAAGGAAAATGTCAGGACACCAGTCTATGAGGTGCATCTCGAAAGAACATATGTCATACAGCAGGAGTTCATTGGAGGAAACCCAGCATCATAAGAGAGGTGAAGCTGTTGAAGCTAAAATTCTTCTATGCTGATGTGCAGCACTAATTAACAGTTATTACAAACATTAAGATTCAGGTCTTGCTGCATATGAGGGTCATACCAGATACTGAAAACATGCTTTTGCCACTTTCATATATGTAATATTGGATTATTTTCCTCAATACATTAATGATGGTCTAATACTTTAGACTCATTTGTTTGTTTTGGTTCTTTTTACCTACCTTTTGAATTTCTGATGTAATTTTAGATCAAATATATGCAGAAATATAGAAAATGTTCAAGAATTCAAAGATCTCAAGCACCGGTTAATATACAGAAACGACAAAATAGAATGGATATCTGGGTCTTCTATCGTCTACAATTTATTCCAATAACAACATAGCCTAGATAAAAGAATGGTGTTGGAGCAAGAGCTGGAGACATAGTTGGGGAGATTAGGGTTTTGACATTATTATTATTATTATTATTATTATTATTATTATTATCATTATCATTATGGGACACATGTATGAAAACTGTCTAGGTCTAAAACTCACTTTGTTGCCTATAGCAACCAATCAGAGCACTCCTTTCATTTCATATAGTGCTCTGGAAAAATTAAGGGGGCACTCTGATTGCTTGCTATGGGCAACAAAGTGAGTTTTAGACCTAAACAGTTTTCATACATGTGGCCCTATTTGTTTTGTACTTATTCTCTCAACTTTTTCCCTCCAGAAGGGCAGAACAACCTTTGGAGTACATTATTTTATTAATTTCAATTGGAATTCTCAGAACAGCCAACCAGTGGTGCTTAGCAGCATGTGGAACTCCGACTGAAATGAACAGAGATAGCTATGAATGTACGGCTACCACTCTGGTCTACACATAAACTTTCAGGGGGCTGTTCACAAGATAGGTGCAGGTCCTTGAGGTGGGACTAAAATCAGACATTTCTTATCAATATGCCATACATGTCTGACATGGCAAAGCACAATAAAACACTATTTGTTACATGCATTTATTCACAAATTGTAGACTGGAAAAAGTACTACTAATGTTTTTTTTTTTTTAAATACAAAAGGTGTGCTTTAGATTTAATAAGCATTTCTATGAGGTGAAAACAATTACAAAATGCCTTCGTTTTTATCAGATTTATTTGGGTACTCATTTTTTACAGTCTCTGAAAACATGTTAAAAACATACATAAGCTGATAGCTCTGGTTGAATCAGTTGTCCATACACGGCATTTTATACGTAAGTTGCCAAAAAAAAAAAAACATAAAAAAAAAAAGAAAGGACAGTGTAATTTTATTTTTTTACTAACCACTATCTATGGAGTATTACTAGACATTTTACCTTGCAATGTAAAATTTAACACGTCCTTTATATCTCAGAAAATGCGACTTAAAAATTTCTTTTTTAATGAAAACCTATTTTTTCTGGTTTCAATGCTATGTTTTATCGTGTGTTATAAGAAAAAGTTAAAGGCAAGGAAAATTTTGTATTTCTCAGTGGAGTTTTTATGCATACTTTAACAATTCATCTCAATCAGAAGGTGATGGGAGAATGTGTTTTTAGTACATTTATACTCTATAAATTACAGTAGAGTGATAATTGCAGCCTAAGTGGAGCTGCAATGGCCTCAGATGACTGCTTCTTAACAGCAGTTTTTGTAACAAAGGTCACTGGCAGTCCTGGCTCATGTGATTAATGACAAATCTCATACTTTATGTTGTGTGCCAGCCTCAGTAACTAAATTGCTGAGGGCTTTTTGTAGTTTGCATTAAATATATATTTTCATTTTTATTTTTTGTGTATATACATTGAAATGCATTTAATTTTTTTTTTTTGATGATTTTTAATAAAAAAGTAATATTAAAATTGTTATTAACATTATTATTCCAATAAAGCAAAAAAAAAATCTTTCGTTTTTAAAATTGTTCTTGCTAGTTAATTAAAAAATATTAATTCATATTCCCCTAAGGTGTTTTTGCTTGATAACTCTTTAAAAAGAAAGAAAATGTGCTACTCTTGCCTGGTATTGTAATACCCCCCCAGTTGAAAAATGAAATTTAAAAAACCGTCAAATCCCCAAAATAAATGAGGTTTTGGGAAAAATAGTTTTTTCTAA
>JAODAL010080301.1:0-12292 GCA_025379985.1 Phyllomedusa bahiana | reverse complement strand
ACCCTGCCATTCCTGCCTAGTAGCCTATAAGCTGCCTAGTACTGCCTATAAGCCTCCTTACCTGCCTAGTCTGCCTATACCTGCCTAGTACTCCCTTGCCTCCTATACCTGTGTCTCCCATAAGCCTACCTATCCTGCCTATATCCCTATCCCTGTATACCCCCTATAGCTACCATACCTGCCTAGTTTTTGGGGGAATATAGCTGCCTATCCCAGCCTAGGGGGGACATTAAATGCTTACCAGCCTATGGGGGAATTAAACTGTATTCTGTTATGGGGACTTTTTAAATCCCTAACCTGTTTATGGGGACAAAAACGCCTTACGCCTTTGGGGAAAAATTTAAACTCCCTATGAAATTTTTTTGGTTCTATTTTTTTTTTTTAAAATTCCCCAGTGCCGCGGTTTTCCACCCTGGGTTTACTCGGTAAATAAGTTTTCCCGTTTTTTTGTGGCAAAAGTGGTGTGGGCTTTTCTGGGTGGTTTATACCGGTATATCGGTAGTTTAATCTAGATGAAAAAACAGAGAAAGTTGAATACAGGGAGCTCTATCTAATTACGAAGTTGACCAGGAAGTGCGAGAAAAGCAGCATTTTCTTAGCACCCTATGAAATTACGAGATGGACAACCCCTTTAACAAATGATCTGGCAGGTTCCGGGTTAAAAAATTCTTTAATTTAATTTCTGACAGGATGTTTTTTGTCTAAAAACTAACCAATGGGCTTTTTTATCAAAAACTGTTATATTAAACTGTCTTTGTTGCCCTTAGAAACCTTACGCTAGCTTTATTTTGTTGCTGCTCTTGAAAAATGAAGGCTGAACTGTGATTGGTTGCTATGGGCAACAAAGACAGTTTTACTATTAGACAGTTTTGATAAATGAAGCCAAATGTATAAATACTATTTTGTTTTTCATGAGAAGATAAATACATATAAAACGGAGTTTACATGGGTTGTATGATCTCATACATTGATGGCACCTCTGGAACCTATTTGAGAACGGGCTCCTGAAACGTCCGGCTTAAACTGGAAAAGTGATTAGACTTCATTCATTTCAATGAGAGTCAGGGGCGTTGCTAGGGTCCTAAAACATCCGGGGCTCGGGCCCTTTGTGTTTTTCTGGGTAGGGCTGGGTTCACACGACATTTTTCCCGCCTCATTGTGAACTGCGGATGTTTTTTTACAGAGAAAAACCTTGTGTTCCTGTCACTAATTTTCTGCACATTCCATACAGATCCCGTCCATCTCCTCAGCAGTCACTGTACAGTAAAAATCACCAATGACAAATTTACTTTTTCAGAACTTCTCACCTTCATATGATAATACCCTAAACAGTCACCAAAACATACAACTACACATGGAGCAAATATAACGGACGAGTGATTGTTACTATAAACCTACTACTAAAACTTGACCCCAAACTATTACTACTTAAGGCTCAAATAATCCTGCCAGACCCTGACCAAACGTGACCCCCTCATGTGACTACCAGCTGTACACAGGCTCTAATTACATATACCACCGCCATACAGTGACCAGATAGTGGTAGACACCAGTGTACACATGACGCTGAGGACTGTATATTACCCCATACAGTGACCAGATAGTGGTAGTTACTAGTTGTATGTAGACTCTGCTGAGAATATAAGTGATTACACTGCAGTTACATTTAGTAATCACCGGAGACGTCTTTTCTGATCTGCGTAGTTCACTTTCCCTTTTCTTCTCCATCCGGTTCACACCTTCATGCTGATTGCTCCCGGCCAATACTTGTCCCTGAGGATTTGGACACAAATATCTTAGAATCCTCACATTTCCAGCAACTCCTTAATTATAGGTATAGCAGTCCCCTCAGTTAGGTATATAGGGCACTGAAGCAGTATATGGGGCCACAGGCAGGTATATGGGGCCACAGGCAGGGTATATGGGGCCACAGGCAGTATATGGGGGGCACAGGCAGTATATATAGGGGGGGCACAGGCAGTATATAGGGGGGGCACAGGCAGTATATAGGGGCCACAGGCAGGCGTATGTATGGGGGCCACAGGCAGGCATTATCGGGGCCACCGGCCGGCATGACCGGGGCCACAGGCAGGGATATGGGGGCCCCAGGCAGGCATTATAGGGGCACAGACAGGGATATGGGGGCCACGGGCAGGCATTATAGGGGCACAGGCAGCCATTATAGGGGCACAGGCAGGGATATGGGGGCCACAGACAGTGGTATGGGGGCCACAGGCAGGGATATGGGGGCCACAGGCAGGGATATGGGGGCCACAGACAGGGGTAGGGGCCCACAGGCAGG
This sequence comes from Phyllomedusa bahiana, assembly GCA_025379985.1. Taxonomy (NCBI): domain Eukaryota; kingdom Metazoa; phylum Chordata; class Amphibia; order Anura; family Hylidae; genus Phyllomedusa; species Phyllomedusa bahiana. The sequence goes on along the minus strand of JAODAL010080301.1, from coordinate 9,990 downwards.
CATTATAGAGGCACTGAGGCAGGTAAACGCTTTAAAAAAACAAACAGTAATACTTAACTCCCCCGGCGAGCGCGCTCCTCTTCTGTCCTCTTCAGCCGCGCGCTCCTCCGGCAGCTCCTCGGGCGCACGGCCTATGACGCGCTGTGCGCCCGAGGACAGGCAGCGTCGCGATGACATCACGTCATCGCGACGCTGCCGGCTGAGGCGCACGGGGCCGCGGCGGGTCCTCAGCGCTGTGAGGACCTGGCGGCCTCTCGGTGTCGGACCTGCAGGTCCGACACTGTCTGCGGGGCAGGGAGCGCTCGCAGACATGCAGCTGAAGAGCCAGTCGGTGCTCCAGGCCCAGCGCAGAGGCCTGGAGCCCGGGAGACTCGGGGCACAGGGGGTTTTATTCGGGGCCCGAGCCCCGAATAAAACAGCCTAGCGACGCCCCTGATGGGAGTTATGTATACAGTCCAATGCAACCATTGGGCTGTAATCAGAACTCCCATGGAAATGAATGAAGCGTAACTGTGCAAGTCTCGTCGCTTCTCTATTCTAAGCCGGGAGTTTTGAAGGCCCATTCTCAAAATAGGTTCAAAGGTAGGACCCACACCTAACTCACATGGATGGCATAATCTATTGAATGCCTCAGTTTTGAGATGGCAAAAAACTTTGATATGTAAAAAATCATCACAAAATTTTTGAAAACCCAAAAAATGTGCTAAGTTCAGTTCCTTTTCTATTTTCTATCAGTCATGTTGTAAAACGCAAAAAAGGGGGGCAATGAGTAAAAGTAAAACCCCTGTGAAAGTAGTTGGGGGTCAAAAGTATGTTGCCCTTTTAAGCCCGTGGGGAAGAAAAAAAAAGGTCTAAAAAAATTTTTTTTCTATGGACGTAGACAAAATCAAAAAAAAAAAGGATGTGTCCAAAATCACTTCCTTTTTGACCGAGAAACTTGAGAAAGGGAATTTGTTTAAACCTGAGGCTGTATGCGACGGGGGAGTGGTTTCCCAGCTGTATAAATTGTCCCCATTTGGGTACCTGAGGTTTATTCTGGGGAACGGCTTTGAAAGAAACGTGCCCAAATTTGCTGTTTTGTTTTCTTTTTTTTTTCTTTTGTTTTCCCTTTTAGAGTTTCTTTGTGATCACGGTTTGGTGAAAAATAAAAAAAAAATGCTACACTTTAAAAAAGGGGCGATTAATTTAAGTCAAAAATTATATTTTTAAAAATAATTTTTTTTATATGGCCAACATTTCCGCGCATTTTTCAAATTGGGGGTGTACTACGCTTTACACTTTAAAAAAGAACTTACAAATGAGACCGAGGTATGAGGCCTGCTCGCGGGCTTACATTTATTAGGTGTTGGGTGAGAAAAAGGGTAAAGAAGTGCTCAGTTTACTATGGCCCAGCCATGTTACAAAAAATAAGAGGTGTTTACATAGAATTGGGTGACCCGCCCCCCTGACGTACTCTTATACAGAAAAGGCCTGTGAGTGCCCTAGTGTGGGAGTGACAGGTGTGAAGCATTTTGGGATTTTGGTGGGCCGGGTAGAAGATGTTTTCTAGGGCCCTCTTAAAAAACTGTGGGGGTTTTGTAAATGTGTTTGCCCCCCCGCGGTGATATTCAAGGCCGGTGGGGCACGTGTGAAATTTGGAGCGGGCATGGGAGGTTGGATGTTGAGGAATTAGTTGATTCATCAGCAGGGGAGAGACCGGGTAGGGTGGTAGACAGAGAGGGGGAGATGTAGGGGGAGCAACACTTGGAGAGTTTATGGGGGGAGGGGGGAGTTTTTGTTGTTTTCTGTATGGTGGGAAACCCGTGCGTGCGCCCGGGGGGTGGGCATCGATGCGGCTGGAGAAAGAAAGCGGGCGCTGATTCAGAACGTTTGAGGGGGAGAGTTTGAGAGAGGGAGACGATAAGAAAGGGTTGCGTAGTCAAGACGGGTGAATAAGAGAAAACAAGAGGGTTTGAGCTGTTTCCACAGTGAAAAAGTGGTTTTTGGAGTGTTTTGGTGCAGATGACAGGGGGGGGAAAAAGGGTTGGATTTAAGGGGGGTGAAGGACAGATTAGAATCTAGTATTCCCCCAAGACAGCGGGCCTGTCCCTAGGAGTTTGGTGGTGCCACACACTGAGACCGAGATAGCAGGGGTGGGGTTGGGGGGAAAAGTGGGGAAAAGACAAAAAGTTCGGTTTTGTGGGTTTTTTTCTGGGAGAGGGACTGATGTCAGGACGCGGAAGACAGTCCTGGGTTTTGTACAGGGCAGGTGATGTCTCGGGAGGAGGTGTTAAGGGTGTCATCAGCTAGAGATGGTATGGAAGAAATCGGGTGGTTTGTCCAATGGGGATGTGTAAAGTAAAAAAAAGGAGGGCCCTAAAACTGACCCCTGAAAAAACCCCGCAGCAAGAGGAAGAGGAGGGGAGGTAGAACCAGAAAAAATGGACCTAAGGAGGGGTCGGGGGTTTGGAAAGGAAAACCCAAGCGAGAGCGGTTTCTGGATCCCAATGGTGAGGATGGTGAGGGAAGGTGGTGATCCCATGTCAAATGCTGCGAGAGATCCAGGGAAGCAGAAGGATTTGCCCTGGATTTGGCAGTGAGGAGATATTGAGACTTTAATAGAGCAGTTTCTGTGGAGTGCAGGGTGCGGAAACCGGATTGTAGAGGATCGAGAAGTGAGTTAGAGGAGATAGCGGATTAAAGGGGGGAGACCAAGGTTCCGGGTTTAGAGATGAAGGGCGGTTTGGATGGTCGGTTGTTAGAATACAGGGGGGTCCGAGAGGGCTTTTTAAGTAAAGGGGTTATGTGGCGTGTTTAAAAGGGATGGGAAGATCCCGTGAGAGAGAAGGTTTTTAAAGTTGGGGTAAGGTGAGAGATGATAGTGGGGAGTTAATGGAAGGGTGGGTGGAATGGGGTCATAGAGAGGTGGTAGGGCGACGATGAAGGGAAATGGACACTTTTTTTGTGTTGGGTCAAGGGCTGGGCAGACTAAAGGCGTGGGGGGGCGGGCTGGGGGTTTCTTGAGGATTGAGATGGTGTTTTGCCGGATACTGTTATTTTGTCTTTGAGTAAATGGCCCGGTCTTCGCACAGAGGGCAGTGAGGGGCTGGTTTTGGGTGGGGGAGGGAGGGAAAATGTCAAAAGGCGTTTTGGGTTGTTGGAAGTGGGGGTGGGAGGTGAAAATTTTTTTGTTTGGGGCGTGAAGGGGAGTGTGGTAATGCTGGCTTTATTTGTTGTGGAGAAAATTTTAGGTAGCTTTGATTTCTCCCAGTTTTTCGCAACCTTTAACACTGCAGGAAGCGAGTTGAGGGTGTGCCAAGGCTGTGGGCGCTGATCTGGTGGTGCGGGGTTGAGAGGGTGCCAACTGTCCCCGGGTGGGTTTAGAGGTTTATTGTATGCTTTACGCCCGGTCAGGAAGGGTCGGAGGGAGGGGCGTGGGATTATGGTGTCTATGGTTCCTAGTGTTTGGAGCGAAAGTTTCTGGATGGGCGGGTGGGCAGGTGGTCCGAGAAGGCTGAAAAATTGGTGATAGTGAAGGAGTAAGGGTTTGATAGAGGAGTAAGGAGAATTAGTGAGGTTGAAATTGATGAGTGTTTCAGAAAACCAGATCAAGAGCGTTGTCCCCCCCTTGTGGGTGGGAGAATCTGTAAAATTTCAAGAGGCCAAGGATGTGTTGTGAAAAAAACCGAGAGGGAAGGAGACATAGGGTTTTGATGGGGTGTTGAAATCGCCCCCGTTTAGAGTGGGTATTTTCAGTGGAGGGTGTAGGGAGCCCGGCGGCAAAATGTCCCGAAACCGGGGTGAAACCGGGGGGCGGGGGGGTTCACAATGGGTTTAGGGGAAAAAAAGGCCGAAAGGTTGGAGTGTGGACCTCAAAGGAGGGGGGAAATGAGGGGGGTGCGGGGGAATGAGGGAGTATGCCGTGTGGAGAGAAAGTATGCCAATCCCCCACCTGGCCCGTTCTCGGCTGGGGGTGTGGGTGAAATGTAGGGGCCCCCTAGGTGAGGGCAGCAAGGGGAAACGGTGTTTGATTGTGGAGCCTGTTTCGTGAGAGCGGGAGATTAAGGGGTTGAAGGAACAGGTCATGAACAGCAGTGAGTTTTTTTCCAAAAGATGGGCATTCCCCGAGCACTGAAAAGTGGCGGGGAAAAACGTTTCAGCGAAAAAAAAGCGTTAGAGGGTTTTAGGGGGGGAGGGGGGGTGAGATTAAAGGAGGGTGGGCCGGGTTTGGAGAGATGTCCCTGCAGAAGAAGCAGGAGAAAGAAAAGTGACAGCAGGTGGTTTAGGTTTGTATGGGGGGGTGTTTGTGCGCATTATGGAGGTGGTGGTTTGGGGTTTTTTTTTTTAAAGGGAAAAAAAGTGGTGGGATTTAACATAGGTAGGGGAGGAAGAGGGGCTGATGTGGATGCATTTTCAGGGGGCGACTGGGTTGTAGGAAAGGAGGCGATGGCTACAAGGTAGATAGCAGTAGTGGCTAGGGGAAAAAGGTGAGTTATAAAGGGACCAGTTATCACATAGCAGGTGACCCTTAAAGCCCCCTTTAAAGTCACTTCTGTCTATTTTTGGCCAAATTTCTGATTATCATGTAATACTTTCAAATATTTATTTCCCCAAATTTGCACGAAAAATATCCTCAAGGACCGACGGTTCGGCCTAAGTATGTCTAGGGGGGGTTTGGTTTTTCCCTGTTCTCTCAAAATGAACCCTTGGAGGCACCCTTTTAGAGTTTATTAAATACATATGGCTTTCCCTACCAATGAATAATCCTTCTCCCTAATAGCAGTACTTTAAAAAAGGGTTATCCAAAGGAAAAACCCCTTTTAACTTAAAGCTGTCAGGCATACAGTTTACAATGTAAATTGGTCATTTAGCCCAACGTGGGGGGCAGTTTACCTCTCTGCCAAATTTCCCCATTATTATCCCGTTATCACCCCTTTTTTTAAATGGCTGTTATGTATTTATAATCCAGTATACATTTTTACAAGTGGAAAAATTAATCCCCCTCATTGGCCCCTCACATGATTCCCCCCTTGGCAAATCCCAAAGGCGTTTTTAAAATTGGTGTTAGGACCCGAGCAGCGGGGATGCCAGGAGAAAAACAAAGGGGAGAAGTATTTATATTTGATTCTGGATTCGGTTTGAATAATTTTTTTTTGTTGCCCGGGTTTCTCATAATGTAGCTTTGTGGAAAAGAAAAAGTTTGTTTTGCCCTTTCTGGAAATTGATTTTTTTTGTTCATTTCTTATATTAAAAAACCCTGCGAGAAGGACCCTCAGGAAAACTTGGTAAAAAATAATAATAAGTTCGTAGAGAAAATTTAAAAGCCGAGAATAATTCAAAATTTCCAGAAAAAAAAGGGGGAACCCTTCAGTATTAGAAACTTTTGATACTTCTAACATGGGAAACCCATGGGTAATAGGTTACTAAGAAACACCTAACAGCTACAGGGAAAGGGAAAGGGGAAGGGAAAAGAAAGGAAAACATTTGTTTGATGCAATATACCCCCGGGTTTGATCCAAAATAAAAATACCCTTAGATGTGGTTTATCTCTTAATCCTACGGTGTAAAAGGTGGGGAGGTAGAATTTTTTTAATGGTAGGGTTTTGGGGGGGGGGTCTACATTTATTTGGGGGTCTTGTCTGTGATTTTAATTAATGTGGCACCAATTAACTAAAGCATCTGGTTGAATTTTTATTAAAGGGGTTTCTGGTCGGGGTCCCCGTTATTTTTGGAATTGGGTTGGGTTTGTTAAGGTGGAGTCTTCTCACTTTGAGGGTTTGCATGTAAACAGTTTTGTATGGAAACAGCTCAAAATCACTTCTGCTTTAGAGATAAGCTTTTTTTAGTAGTACTGTATTCCCTTCAGGTGTGAAAAAAAGATTTCCTTTATTTTCTGAAAAAAATTAGTAATAGATAATAGATAGATAGATAGATGATAGATAGATGTAGATATTACCAAAGCCATGTCGCACTTCCCCTTTGGCCCAAGCAGTCCCAGTCTGTTGGATTTTTCCCCATGTTAGTTGTCACAAATCAGCCCCCAACTCTGAGGTTCTTTTTGTCTTTTTTGGATTTATACTTGTCAATTTCCCCTAAAACTTGACTTGACACTCCTCCTTTGTGCATGGGGACAAAATAAAATCAATACTGACCCTTAGTACGTGACGACACAAATTTATTCCGGCCCAGTTTTTAAAATCTCTGCTTTTCAGGACCCCAGATTGTCTATGTCCATATCCTTATTTTTCACGCTTTCTCAAACCACATGAAAAAGACGAATTATAACTTATCCCACCCCTTTGAACAGTTACATAGATTATTAAACTGTAAAAGGCTCCACACTTCCCCAGTCCCAAAAGTCTGATGCCTTGGGATTCTATGATAAAACTTGTTTTAAAAAAGCACATCAAAACCCCTCCCGCCTCTTGGCCTCCACTAAAAAAATTCCCGAATGGGGTCTTTTTTAAACTTTGCTTCTTAGCATGCCCTCATCATCTCTGCTAGCTCCCTGCAACATGTTCTTGTGGTTTTCTCTGTACTCTTGCTCCCCTTAAATTTTTTCTCAATCTGCTGCCCGGGGTTCACCTCCCCCTCCTCTGCCTGTCCCTCTGCAATCTTTTTTTTGGAAACCATTCCCCAAAAAATTCGTTTGTCACTAACCATAGCCTCAATGGCTTCATAACCTTTCCCCCCCCCCTCATCTCTGCAAAAACTCCAGTACATTTCCCCTAGCAGTCTCCGATCTACAGGATCTTCTTTTTGTTTTTTCGCTCTTCAAAACTGTCACCCCCAAAGATTTTCCTGTGGTTCCACATATTTTGGAAACCCCATATCAAACCATAAAAACCCTCTCCCACCTTACAACCCCAAAAAAGTGACCTAAAAAACCCACTTTTCAAAACCCTCCAACCTCAATAACCTGCGCCATACCCCATAATCAAACATGTCTGCCCTCATCTTCTGTCCCCTCCCATTGTAGTTGTAAGCAGGCCCTCTCTCTGTGTATCAGTTTGTTTTTCTGTCCTTATTTTTGTTTGGTTTAATGTTATGCATTCGAACCACTTTGGTTCTACGGCTGGAATTTGGGTATGTTCACACGGTGTATTGCGGGCGTATAGTAGCGCGCAATTACGGGGGTGCTGGGAAGCATGCACTGTTTCCAAGATGGGGCGTGTAATGCCGCGACAATTGCATGTCAATTCTCCCCCCGGTACATACGATCGTTTGTTGCCTGGGAGGAGCGCATACCCCTCTTATGAGGCTATGGTTACCCTAATTTGGGGGCGTTTCTCCCGTATAAGCGCAGTACGTGCGAAAAATGGTGCCCAAAATAAGCTGTGTGAACACCCCTTTAACGCGCTCAAAAAAAAAAATTATAAATTTTTTATTAATAATATCAATATTAATAAATACAAAGGCTTGAACGGTTGTCTCTCAGTCTTTCATTTCCGTGGGGTCAGTAAGGATTGTTCCAAAGGTGATTTTTATGCGTTTTTGAGCATTTTGGCCCAAAACAGCATGAATAAGCCCCAAAAAAGTCCCCGTCATTTTTATTGTTCCCATGTAAAAAACATTGTAGTTCACACGAGGAATTTCCCCGTTTTTGGAAAAATGTTTTGGGCGTGAAAAAATTGTGTCATGTTATTTTGAAGCGTTTTCAAAGCTGAAAATTCCCCTTTTAAATTTAAAAATTAAAAAAACTTTTTTTATATGGGCCCAAAATATTTCCCCAGCCTTTACAAATTCAAGGGTAACATACAGTATTACACATTTTAAAGTACTTACAAATGAGCAAAGGGGTGAGGGGCCCTGTCGTGGAGCTTACAATCTTTAGGGTTTTTTGGGTGAACATATGGTAAGAAGTGCCAAAATTTACAAAGGTCCGGCCATGTTTCATAAATAGGGGGTAGTTTAATGAAAAATGGGGTGAAACCCGCACCCAGATGTACATCTATATTTAAAATAAGTGCCTGTGAGTGCCCCAAAGGGAGGGAGTGACAGTGTGTGTGTAGCAGTTTGGGTCTTTGGGGGGCCCGCCGAGAAGTGTATTTTCAGGGGGCCCCTTTTAAAATGTGAGGGTTGTGAAAGTGCCTGTGCCCGCCGGGGATATTCCAGAGAATTTTGGGGCCGCAGTTGAAATCTTGTAGGCGGGCTGGGGGTCAGATGATTTTGGGGAAAGTAAACTGTATCTCAGCGAGCGGGGGGACGGGTTTGGGGCGGAGACGAGTGGGGAGGTGATGTAGGGGGGCAGCGTGTGGAGGCTTTTGGGTTAGGTGCTGAGTTTTTTTCTTTATCCTGTAATGGATGGGCAACCAGTGCGTGAGAAAAGGGTTAGAGGGCGTCAGTTTTTGCGGCTGGAGGAAGGGGCAAGCCTGGTGCTGATTCTGGCAGTTTTAGGGGGAGGTTTGCAGAGGGGGGACCCATAAGCAAAAGGTTGCAGTATCAAGACGGAAAGAATAAGGAGAATTTCAAAACCTCTGTGAAGTTTTAGACGCGTTTTTTATGCATTTTTGGCAATTTTTCAGACGGTTTTTTTCCCTACCATAATTTTTTTGGGTGTTTCAGAAAGAAAAAAAATTTGGGAAAACCTCATAAAACTGATTTAAAAAATTGAAAATCCTTTCAAAAACCTTATCTGAAAAGTGCTGCATTGATGCACTTTTTGCAGGTTTTTTATGCTGATTTGGTTACAGAAAATTCAGCAACTAAATCAGCCGAATGGAATTACCTGGAAACCCTAATGTTGGGGAAAATTCTCTTTTTCGTTTTTGGGGGTTTTTCATTGTCCTCAGCTTCTCCCCTTTTTGGCTTATATAGGGGTGGTCTTAACAGGTCAATGCACCCCCCTTTAATGGGCTAGTCAAATCGCCGCTAGCATTTTTGGTCTCTTCGCATCAAAAATCTTAAACCGAATACAGTGACCTCCAAAAATTTGGCATTACCTATTTTGGGCGAATGTTGAAATTTGGTGTTAACGCCAAAATTTTACGCACCTAACGTCTAAATGCACCCGATTTTTGAACTCCTCTAAAGTGGGGGATAAATAGGTGCATTTTCGCTCGGGCGACGTTTGGCTCAGGTTTTAAAATTTAAAAATGGTATTTCGTTCCAGGTTTTGCGATTAAATGCCATATGAAGTTGTAAAAATTGGGAGCTTTTGCTATGGTTTAGTGCGTTCCCGTCTCCCGCATTTGAATGCGCCCGAGAGTGGCGTGTGTTAGTTTAAAAAAGTATGAAAAGGTGTGCGCCCGATATGGGCTAAAAAGGGGCGCCAGATTCAGGCCAGCCCCCTTCATACATGTCGCCCTTAAAACCAAAAGGTTTTTGGTATTAACCGCCTCATTCCCCTTGACCCCAATTTCGTCTTTTATTAAAGGTTTGAGGGAACTTTGTGGGGATTTAAAAGAAATGAAAAATTGGCCCTCGCTTCACATATGAAGGCGGAAAATAGTTTTTCCATTTTTTGGGTGTGTTTTAACTAAGAAGCAAATGGGTTATCCTTAATCTGTTGGAAACCAAAAGCCCCCAAAGGTTTCTTACGAGGGAAAGTCTCCCCCTTTGTCAAAAGCGTTGGTACCTAAGAGTCAATTTCTCCGTTTTAAGGCGGAATGCTCGAGGTCAAATGACTTTTATTATAGTCAAGTGCTTTGTGATCGTTTTATAAAAAGGGTTACCCCCAGGATGTGTTGAATTGCTTTTGAACATTGCGGTTAAAAGGCCGCCCCTGTCCTTTTAAAATCACGACCTAAGACTGACAAGGTTGAGCCCCGTTAGGTCATAGCCCCGACGAGAGAGGGTGGGAAGTCAATGGAATTGAGAAAGTACTGGCGGATTCTCCAAAGGACGGACTTAAAGGACTTATCCCAATAGCCACAAAACACCTATGTAAAAGGGGTTCACTTAAAGAACCCGGGTTGGTGTCTAGTTTTTTTACGGTCCCCCAACCGAGAGGCACCTGGTTGGATCGTAAAAACCCTTTGGGGACTTTGATGTGGCACCAATTGCATAGCG
>JAODAL010080300.1:0-12292 GCA_025379985.1 Phyllomedusa bahiana | reverse complement strand
GTGACTCTGTCTGCCCCGGGGGCCCATAAAAGTAGGGTTAGCAGAGGTGCAGTGAATTTCTGTCTGCTCCGGGGGCCCCCTCCGTAGGGTTAGCGAGGTGAGTGAATCCGTCTGCTTGGGGCCCCATACTTTGTAGGGTTAGCAGAGGTGCGGGTGACCCCGTTGCTCTGGGGCCCCATACATCAGTGGGGGTTAGAGAGGTGCAGTGACATCCGTCTGTCTGGGGCCCCATACACAGTAGGGTTAGCAGAGGTGCAGTGACATCCGTCTGCTCAGGGGCCCCATACACAGTAGGGTTAGCAGAGGTGCAGTGACATAGGGGACCTGTCTGATGTGACCGGGCTGTGGACCTGTCTGATGTGACCGGGCTGTGGACCTGTCTGATGTGACCGGGCTGTAGACCTCTCTGATGTGATCGGGCTGTGGACCTGTCTGATGTGACCGGGCTGTGGACCTCTCTGATGTGACGGACTGTGGACCTCTTGATTGTGACCGGGCTTTGGACCTCTCTGATGTGGACCGGACTGTGGACCTCTCTGATGTGGCCCGGGCTGTGGACCTCTCTGATGTGCCCGGACTGTGGACCTCTCTGATTTTGACGGGCTGTGGCCCTCTTGTTTGTGCCGGGCTGTGGACCTCTTGATGGGGACCGGACTGTGGACCTGTCTGATGTGACCGGGCTGTGGACCTGTCTGATGTGACCGGGCTGTGGACCTGATGTGACCGGGCTGTGGACCTGATGTGACCGGGCTGTGGACCTGTGTGATGTGACCGGGCTGTGGACCTGTCTGATGTGACGGGGCTCTGGAACAGTCAGATGTGACCGGGCTGAGGACATGTCTGATGTGACCGGGCTTTTAGACCTCTCTGATGTGCCCGGGCTGTGGCCCTGATGTGACCGGGCTGTGGACCTCTCTGATGTGACCGGGCTGTGGACCTGTCTGATGTGACCGGGCTGTAGACCTCTCTGATGTGACCGGGCTGTGGACCTGTCTGATGGGACCGGGCTGTGGACCTGATGGGACCGGGCTGTGGACCTCACTGATGTGACCGGGCTGTGGTCCTGATGTGACCGGGCTGTGGACCTCTGTGATGTGACCGGGCTGTGGACCTGAAGTGACTGGGCCGTGGACCTCTCTGATGTGACCGGGCTGTGGACCTGATGTGGACCGGGCTGTGGACCTCTCTGATGTGACCGGGCTGTGGACCTGATGTGACCGGGCTGTGGACCTCTCTGATGTGACCGGGCTGAGGACCTGTGTGATGAGACCGGGCTGTGGACCTCTCTGATGTGACCGGGCTGTGGACCTGTCTGATGTGACTGGGCTGTGGACCTGATGTGACCGGGCTGTGGACCTCTCTGATGTGACCGGGCTGTGGACCTGTCTGATGTGACCGGGCTGTGGACCTGTGTGATGTGACCGGGCTGTGGACCTCTCTGATGTGACCGGGCTGTGGACCTCTCTGATGTGACCGGGCTGTGGACCTCTCTGATGTGACCGGGCTGTGGACCTGTCTGATGTGACCGGGCTGTGGACCTCTCTGATGTGACCGGGCTGTGGACCTGTCTGATGTGACCGGGCTGTGGACCTCTCTGATGTGACCGGGCTGTGGACCTGTCTGATGTGACCGGGCTGTGGACCTCTCTGATGTGACCGGGCTGTGGACCTCTCTGATGTGACCGGGCTGTGGACCTCTCTGATGTGACCGGCTGTGGACAGCTTGAGTCCACCACTGGTTTTCCGTCCTCTTTCAGATTTGTCACCTGCCGTCCACGGCTCATCGTCTGACACTGGGCACTGGGCAATCATGGGCTCAAACGGGTTATTGGCATAGGCGAAAAATGTGAGACTGGTGCAGGTCCCGCCTCTGGAAACCCCAACTATGTCGAGAAAGGGACCCTGAGACTCCCGGCTTAGAATGGAGAAGTGGCTGCGCATGCGCAATTACTCTCAGGGTCCTGTCCCATTCTGAGAGGTGGGAGCTGCACTCTTTTTAAGAACGGGACCCTGAGATTCTCGGCTTATAATGGAAAAGTGGCTGCGCATGCACGGTTATGCTTCATTTATTTCAATCTTATTTCTAAGTCCAGACAACAGCTTGTATTCAGCTGTACTCAGAACTCCCATTGAAATGAATGGAGAGAAATCGTGCATGCGCAGCCACTTCTCCATTCTAAGTCGGGAGTCTCAGGGTCCCTTTCTCGACATAGGTGGGGTTCCCAGAGGCGGGACCTACACCTGTCTACCATTTGTCGCCTATGCCATTAACCCCTTTGAGCCCGTGATTGCCCAAGTCCTCCATGCTGCTTCAATTCTAATCTTGGTGGCATAATTGGCTAACCCTTCCTCTTTACTGTCCCAGGTCCTACGTTCTCCCAATGACTATGTTCTAGGCTACCTTATTTTTGGCCCATGTGATTCTCCAATGTTTCCAGCGGGCCCCATACACCTGTCTGCTCTCCATGAATGTTTGTGAGACACGGCCAGCCTGCCTATAGGATCCATTACAGCTCCTTTGTGGCGTTGGCCGACTCTCCAGCTATTGAGGCAGTGAAGAGGCCACTCGAAATGACAAATCTCCTTTTCACCTATTGAGTTTTCTGGATGCGGTAATAGCGGCGGGTAATGAGCGTCCCCTGAAATCCACCTCTGATTGATGCAGACTTGTCTCAATTGCTGCGACCACGGGACGTTTAACACTGGTATCTCAATTGCGCTTCTTTTCTCGGTTTGATGGGGGAACAAAGGCGTCTTTTTCTGGGCTTCTTGTATAACAAGCTCTCCCCCTCTCCCCGGTGGATACTGAGCATAAAACCAGGGTTTGGCAGGAGCTCCAAAGTGGGTCATTTAATCTTCTCCGAAAGTCAAAGGCCCAGTTACAGCAGAGGAAAAGTCCCATTAGAAATATGTTTTACCGTAATTGCAAAGTGATCAGTGTCGGTGTCGGGTATTCAGCGAGTCCACGGCTGCAGAGTCGGCTTTGTCTGACGGATGTTTGTCTTTCATTTTAGAGCCTCGCTGCCGCACAATGTCGCCCACTGTTACCCGGCCGTAGGTCTGACGGAGATTTCTGTAAAATTCATCACGTGCTGTACTATTAACTTTACTGCTTAGGATGCAATTGGTGCATGACCGGTGGTGTCAGGGGAACGACTGGTGACCGGTGGTGTCAGGGGAACGGCTGGTGACCGGTGGTGTCAGGAGAACGGCTGGTGACCGGTGGTGTCAGAGGAACGACTGGTGACCGGTGGTGTCAGGGGAACGGCTGGTGACCGGTGGTGTCAGGGGAACGGCTGGTGACCGGTGGTGTCAGGGGAACGGCTGGTGACCGGTGGTGTCAGAGGAACGGCTGGTGACCGGTGGTCTCAGGGGAACGGCTGGTGACCGGTGGTGTCAGGAGAACGGCTGGTGACCGGTGGTGTCAGGGGAACGGCTGGTGACCGGTGGTGTCAGGGGAACGGCTGGTGACCGGTGGTGTCAGGGGAACGGCTGGTGACCGGTGGTGTCAGAGGAACGACTGGTGACCGGTGGTATCAGAGGACCGGCTGGTGACCGGTGGTATCAGGGGAATGACTGGTGACCGGTGGTGTCAGGGGAACGGCTGGTGACCGGTGGTGTCAGGGGAACGGCTGGTGACCGGTGGTGTCAGGGGAACCGCAGGTGACCGGTGGTGTCAGGGGAAAAGCAGGTGACCGGTGGTGTCAGGGGACGGACTGGTGACCGGTGGTGTCAGGGGAACGACTGGTGGAGGTGGTGTCAGGAGAATGGCTGGTGACCGGTGGTGTCAGAGGAACGGCTGGTGACCGGTGGTGTCAGGGGAACGGCTGGTGACCGGTGGTGTCAGGGGAACGGCTGGTGACCGGTGGTGTCAGGGGAACGGCTGGTGACCGGTGGTGTCAGGGGAACGGCTGGTGACCGGTGGTATCAGTGGAACGGCTGGTGACCGGTGGTGTCAGGGGAACGGCAGGTGAACGGTGGTGTCAGGGGACGCTGGTGACCGGTGGTGTCAGGGGAACGGCTGGTGACCGGTGGTGTCAGAGGAACGGCTGGTGACCGGTGGTATCAGGAGAATGGCTGGTGACCGGTGGTATCAGAGGAACGACTGGTGACCGGTGGTGTCAGAGGAACGGCTGGTGACCGATGGTGTCAGGGGAACGACTGGTGACCGGTGGTGTCAGGGGAACGACTGGTGACCGGTGGTGTCAGGGGACCGACTGGTGACCGGTGGTGTCAGGGGAACGACTGGTGACCGGTGGTGTCAGGGGAAAAGCAGGTGACCGGTGGTGTCAGGGGAACGACTGGTGACCGGTGGTGTCAGGGGAACGACTGGTGACCGGTGGTGTCAGGGGAACGACTGGTGACCGGTGGTATCAGAGGAACGACTGGTGACCGGTGGTGTCAGGGGAACGGCTAGTGATCGGTGGTGTGAGTGGAGCGGCAGGTGATTAGCAATGTCAGTAGAACAGCAGGTTATCAAGAATCAGCTCCACTGGTGTCCCCAGGAATCAATTTCGCTGGTGGGCCCCAAGACTCAAGTCCACTGGTGGCTCCAATAATCAACTCCACTGGTGGCCCCAAGAATCAACTCCACTGGTGGCCCCAAGAAGCAGCTCCACTGGTGGGCCTCAATAATTGACTCCACTGGTGGGCCCCAAGAATCATCTCCACTGGTGGCCCCAAGATCCATCTCCACTGGTGGCCCCCAAGAATCAGCTCCACTGGTGGCCCCCAAGAATCAGCTCCACTGGTGGGCCCCAAGAATCAGCTCCACAGGTGGGCCCCAAGAATCAGCTCCACTGGTGGCCCCAAGAATCAACTCCACTGGTGGGCCCCAAGAATCACCTCCACTGGTGGGCCCCAAGAATAATCTCCACTAGTGGGCCCAAGAATCAACTCCAATGGTGGCCCCAAGAATCAACTCCACTGTTGGCCCCAAGAATCAACTCCACTGGTGGCCCCAAGAATCAACTCCACTGGTGGCCCCAAGAATCAACTTCACAGTGGTGGCCCCAAGAATCAGTTCCACTGGTGGCCCCAAGATCCGACTCCACTGGTGGCCCCAAGAATCAACTCCACTGGTGGCCCCAAGAATCAACTCCACTGGTGGGCCCCAGGAATCAACTCCACTGGTGGGTCCAAGAATCAACTCCACTGGTGGGTCCAAGAATCAGCTCCACTGGTGGGCCCCAAGATCCGACTCCACTGGTGGGCCCCAAGATCCAACTCCACTGGTGGGTGCAAATAACCAACCTCATTGGTGGGCCCCAAGGATTAACTTCACTGGTGGTCCTCAGCAATCACCTCCACTAGTGGGCCCCAAGAATCAGCTGCACTGGTGGCTCCAAGAACCAACTCCACTGGTGGGCCTCAAGTATCGACTCCACTGGTGGGCCCCAGGAATCATCTCCACTGGTGGAACCCAGGCACCTCAGTTCAATACTAGGTCCTGACTGCTGCATTTCTTTCCCAGGTAGTCAAGGCAGGAATTATAGTGTTATTCACATGCTGTCTGACATTGCTGGATATACACAAGGCTTACAATTCCTATTTAATTAATTGGGAATAAGCGAGCATCAGGCGCACAGCTGCGGGGGTTTTGTTCCAGTTGCTTCTTTATGTGCTGCACAAAAAAATGAGAGTACGGGATCATTACCAGGGCGTAAATGTGCCAAAAAACATATAAACAACAATGTACTGTACTGTACTGAGAAAAACTCATGAAAATAAGCAGAAAAAATGCACACACATCAAATGAAGAAAACGTGCGTAAAAGTGCATGCAAAAATGTGCACAAACACATGCAGAGAAAACACATGCATAAAAAACACATGCATAGGAAAAACACATGCATAGACAGAAGAACACATACATAGAAAATATAAACACATGCATGGGAAAAAAAGAACACATGCATAGGAAAACACGATGAAAATAGGAAAACAAGCATAAAACACATTCATAGGAAACACTTGCATATGAAACACATGAATAGAAAACAAACACATGCATAGGAAACACATGCATAGGAAATACATACATAGGAAACACATGAATAGAAAACACATGAATAGAAAACACCTGCATAAAAAACACATGCATAGAAAACACATGAATAGAAAAACACATGAATAGAAAACACATGAATAGAAAACACATGCATAAAAAACACATGCATAGAAAACACATGAATAGAAAACACATGCATAGAAAACACATGCATAGGAAACACATGCATAGGAAACACATGCATAGAAAACACAACATGAATAGAACAAACAAACAATGCATAGGAAAACCAAAACACATGAATAGAAAACACATGCATAGAAAACACATGCATAGGAAACACATGCATAGGAAACACATGAATAGAAAACACATGCATAGAAAACAAATGCATAGGAAGCACATGCATAGGAAACACATGCATAGAAAACACATGCATAGGAAACACATGAATAGAAAACGCACATTTCTTCTTGAAATAAGAAATTTTATGCAGTTTATAAAAACTTTAGTGAAGACTGACCGCCATACACTGCTCAGCTACCTTCTCCTTTATAATAAAGATGAGTCTATAGATCAGTCCCGCACCAATATTGCAATACTCTGCCTGGAGCCGGTCCCTCTATATAATGCTATCTGAATTGGGATCATTACAGCTATTCCCTACCTGCAGGCTCTGGCACAGGTGCTGTTTATGGCACCCCGTGTCCTGTGAATAGGTGTCTCAGCATGTTTGTGTCATAAGAGGCGCCTGGCAGCCGCTGACCACACCTCGAAGGACATTGCCGCCCGGCAGACCTATTATTAGAGAAATAGCTGCTTGTAAAGGAGGCCTCCCCCTCCATTCCATGCAAATGGTTGTGCCAAGAGAATTTATATTATGTAAAGTTACCATAGATGCAGCAAAGAGGTCCTGGTGCAAATTCTTCATCAAACTCTCTCCCCACCATCATAGCAATGCACCATACAGGATCCATCAACGTAAAAGTGAGGTAAACAATTTGTATAATCCACCATCTATGTCTATTATTTATTGCATCAATGTGCAATTATCAAGAAACCCCAGCACTGTCCCTTTAAGCCCCCCTCTATAAGACCCTCTGTACAGCTACAACACAGGATGCCAACACTCAAAACTGAATTGACACCTCTAAATACAATTTTGTCTAAATAATCCAAAATTCTGTACTTTTTCTCCCTCAGCTGTTTGGTATCATCCACATGGCATGTACAATCCTGTACAGTGCTTCGATGTGGGTGCTGACAGTGAGCATAGTAGGAGCCACTCTCCTCTACACTGCTGAATGCAAGGCTCAGTGGAGTGAGTTTGGATGAATTTGCTTGGTACCGCCCATATGACATGTACGGTCCTGCACAGGTCTTCAATGTGGGTGCTGACATTGAGCATTGAGTGTAGTAGGAGCCAACCTAATCTACACTGCTAAGTGCAAGGCACAGTGGAGTGAGTCTGGATGAGTTTTCTTGGTAACGTCCACATGACATGTATATTCCTGTACAGTGTTTTGATGTGGGTTCTGAAAACGAGTGTAGTAGGAGCCACTTTCCATTACAATGCTGAGTGCAGGGCATGGTGGAGTGAGTTTGAATGAGTTTGCTTGGTACCGTCCACATGACATGTATATTCCTGTACAGTGCTTTGATGTGGGTGCTGACAGTGAGTATAGTCGGAGCCACTCTCCTCTACACTGCTGAGTACAGGGCACAGTGGAGTGAGTTTATTTGAGTTTACTTGGTACTGTCCATATCACAGGTACATTCCTGTATAGTACTTTGATGTGGGTGCTGACAGTGAGTGTGGTAGGAGCCACTTTGCACTACAATGCTGAGTGCAGGACACGATGGAGTGAGTTTGGATGAGTTTGGCTGGTACCGTCAACATGGAATGTACATTTCTGTATAGTGCTTTGATGTGGGTGCTGACAGTGAGTGTGGTAGGAGCCACTCTCCACTACTGTGCTGAGTGTAGGGCACAATGGAGTGAGTTTGGATGAGTTTGCTTGGTACCGTCCACATAACATGTACATTCCTCTACAGTTCTTCAATGTGGGTGTTGACATTGAGTGTAGTTTGAGCAACACTAATCTACACTGCGGAGTGCAGGGCACAGTGGAGTGAATTTGGATGAGTTTGCCTGGTACCGTCCACATCATATGTACATACTTGAACAGTGCTTCGATATAGGTGCTGTCAGTGAGTGTAGCAGGAGCCCCTCCCCTCTACACTGTTGGGTGCAGGGCACAGTGGAGTGAGTTTGGATGAGTTTGCTTGATACCATCCACATGACATGTACATTCCTGCACAGTTCTTCAATGTGGGTGCTGACATTGAGTGTAGTAGGAGCCAATCTAATCTACACTGCTGAGTGCAAGGTACAGTGGAGTGAATTTGGATCAGTTTGCTTGATAACATCCATATGACATGTACATTCCTGTACAGTGTTTTGATGTAGGTGCTGACAGTGAGTGTAGTAGGAGCCACTTCCCATTACAATACTGAGTGTAGGGCATGGTGGATTGAATTTGGATGAGTTTGGTTGGTACCGTCCACATGACATAAACATTTCTCCACAGCTCTTCAATGTAGGTGCTTACATAGAGTGTAGTAGGAGCCACTTTACACTACAATGCTGAGTGCAAGGCACAGTGGAGTGAGTTTGGATGAGTTTTTCTTGGTACCATCCACATCACAGATACATTATAAATAAATAGATACAATCAGGACAGAATGCTGGCCCCGATAATCACTGGGTGACAATAGATGGACTCACTTTAAGGTTTTATGAAGCCACATTTACAGTTGTGTGAGTAAATGAATCCTAAACTGTGCAAAGTCTCCTGGGACTGTGGACGAGCAGTCAAAGCTTTGCAATGTGCAGAGGAATGTGGAACGTGGCGTTACTGTTGTGAAGCAGGACAATGGCCGTGGTTTTTCTCCATGGGCAACAATCAACATGAACTTTCATACACAGTAACCCTTACGCTGCCAGATCAACGAGACGATCGCCGATTCTGGTGACCTGGAGACACTGAGGACGGATACTGCAATAACTGGGAATGTGGGGACGGGGGGTGATACTGTTATATCTATGAATGGGATTACAATGTGTCTCTTATGTGATTCTTTTACATTGTAAAGTTCTGCGGAATATGTTGCCACAATATAAATAAAGATTATTATTATTATCATCATTGTTATTATGATTGTTATTGTTGTTATTATTTTTATTATCATTGTTATTATTATTATTATTATTATTATTATCATTGTTAGTATTATTATTATTGTTATTATTATTGTCATTGTTATTATTATTATTATTATTATTGTTATTATCATCATTGTTATTATTATTATTGTTGTTATTATTGTCATTGTTATTATTATTATTATTATTATTATTATTGTTATTGTCATTATTATTATTGTCATTGTTATTATTATTATTATTGTTATTATCATCATTGTTATTATTATTATTGTTGTTATTATTGTCATTGTTATTATGATTGTTATTGTTGTTATTATTTTTATCATTGTTATTATTATTATTCTTATTATCATTGTTAGTATTATTATTATTGTTATTATTGTCATTATTATTATTGTCATTGTTATTATTATTATTATTGTTATTATCATCATTGTTATTATTATTATTGTTGTTATTATTGTCATTATTATTATTATTGTCATTGTTATTATTGTTGTTACTATTATTATTGTCACGGACAGCGGTAATGGATCCACTGGACCGCCGCAAGCAATGGCATAAGCCACACCAGGGAGCGGAATCTAAGTAGCACCTGGTTTTCACCAGAGCCCGCCGCAAAGCGGGATGGACTTGCTGCAGCGGATTGCTATCAGGTCGCTTCCACTGGCGTGACTTGCTTGCTATGGCAGCCAAGGGTGAGCGTGGTACAGAACCGCTAGACGTAGTCGGGGACAGGTAGTGAGTCAGGACAGGCGGCAGAGGTTCGTTGTCGAGGGACGGAAGCTTGGACGGTACGGTACACGGTAAGACAGACGAGGCTCAAGGAACGCTTTCTCTATAGGCAAATGGCACTAAAGATCCGGCACAAGACTCAGGAAGGGGCAGGCTTAAATAAGGGCAGCGACCGGCAATACCCAATTACCGGTGCGCTGGCCCTTTAAATTTCACAGAGCCAGCGCGCGCCCGCCCTAGGGAGACTGGAGCTGCAGCAGGAGCGCGGCCGGGTAAGTAGGCAGGGACCTGGCCGGCTGAGTGAGCGCACCCACTGCCCGACAGGAACGCGAGTGTGCCAGCGACCCGGGACAAGGTTCACAGGGGCACCCGTGACAATTATTATTGTTATTATTGTTGTTATTATTATGATTATTATTATTATTGTGTTGCGTGTCTGATGTGATACTGTAATAACTATGAATTGGATTGTTACATGTCAGAAATTTCAGGGCCCCATACAAAGTGCTTTCCCCTCTCCTCCGCCCCAAAAAACTATTTGTGGGGTGAACAAACAAGAATAAAAATATAATTGTGCCATTGTATACGGGTTTCGTTGAAGTTTACAATTTAATCGACATGTTATCTCTATTCTGTTGCTCAGTATGTATATATGGTCAAAAAAATACTGTCGCATGGTCACCGCTAGTCACCACCATATAGTGACTAATACCACTTGTAGCGCCTCACACTCGTTCGGCCGCCATCTTGGACCGGCCCCAGGGTCCTTCACTCACGGGATCGCCACTTTGGTAAGCGAGTGGCACACAGACAAGGTTTCTTTATGGCTTCAGTCTGTTTTATTGGTCAGGCATAGCAAACAAAACATAAATCATAAACGGAAAAACCTCAGGCCGGCCACTAACTACACACATTCAGGTATAGACCCTACCTATCAGTGGTCTGGATCTACCATCCAGACCCACAAAACACAGTATCCTCACTGTACCTTTTTAGGCTCCCCTCAAGCCTCTGGGGGGCCAGAGCCTTTCCTCAGCTCTGCTGCCACACCAAACTCCAGGTAGCAGACCACGCCCCCTTAACACCTGCAGGTTAAGGGCTTTTATAGCCATCCAGGAACTGGCCCAAAACCTGGCCTGGAATGTGGGGAGGGCCTCCCACCCAATGCCTCCCACCCAACGCTACGACCGTCCCGGGAAAGGAGACCCATACCTGGCTGCGAGGCAGCCATTCTAGCTACCTGTGTCAGTAACTTATTGTTACTGACACCAGCAAGTCTCCTTCCCCCACCGAACCCAGACATTCAGTGGCACGTTTGCAGCAGGTACCCTGCTGAATTCCACCTAGTGGCAGAGACCTGTAACTGCCCACGGTCACTAGGCCACACACTATAATGTTACCGACCAAACCAATATACAAAGGCCAAATAATACCGCCATATGTCACGACTACATATCACTTCCAAGTTGTGACTAATACCATCGTACTGTTACTGATCAAATCAATTTACCTAGACCAATATTACTAATAACAATAACATACACAGACCAGATAATACACCGATATATTCGTATCATAAAGAAACTAAATACCATCATACTGTTATTGAATATAAAACAATACACTAAGACCAATATTACCACTATACACTGACCACATATTGGTAGACACCAGTGTACACAGTCTCTGCAGACTGTATATTAGCCCCATACAGTGACCATATAGTGGTAGGGCACCAGTGTACACAGGCACTGCAGACTGTATATAACCTCAATACAGTGACCATATAGTGGTAGACACCAGTATACACAGGCTCTGCAGACTGTATATTACTTCCATACAGTGACCATATAGTGGCAGACACCAGTGTACACAGGCTCTGCAGACTGTATATTACCTCCATACAGTGACCATATCGTGGTAGAGACCAGTGTATTCAGGCTCTGCAGACTGTATATTACCTCCATACAGTGACCATATAGTGGTAGACACCAGTGTGCACAGGCTCTGCAGGCTATATTACCTCCATACAGTAATCATATAGCAGTAGATAGCAGTGTGCACAGGCTCTGCAGACAGTATATTACCTCCATACAGGGACCATATATTTGTAGACACCAGTGTACACAGGCTCTGCAGACTGTATATTACCTCCATACAGTCACCATATAATGGAAGACACCAGTGTACACAGGCTCTGCAGACTGTATTTACCCCATTCAGTCACCAATAAGGAAGAACCCGTTACACAGGCTTGCGACGTTTTTTACCTCCATATGGACCCTATGGGGTAGAACCAGTTACACAGACTTGCAGCTGT
>JAODAL010080299.1:0-12293 GCA_025379985.1 Phyllomedusa bahiana | reverse complement strand
CCAGTAACAAGCTGGGAACCTTGGATATAAATTGCGCTCACAAAATGGCCAGGAAAAATTTACTTGTATGTGTCGTTTAAAAACACTGTGTGTTTTACTAAATGTAAAAGCACAAACAGGCTTAATTAACCTTCTAATGCAAACAGATGCCGTGTGAGTTACTGCAAGTCCCAAACAGGTAATGCTTTTTTCTTCAAATTTAATATGTTCTTCACATTTGATTATTTAGACTTAATAGCAGATATAGCATTTAATCAAGGCACACTTATTCAGTCCTTAAAGTCCTGTATAGGATTAAATGTAGATAGTAGCGAAGCCACGAGGAACGAGCCAGAGTAGAGCCTAGCGATCACTCCAGATTGCCCAGAACACGCTGTTGTTTTTCTTTTTAATTAACCTTCTGACATGAATTAGGCTACAGGAAAAATGTATATATTTTGGCGTTGAAAAAGACGGTTTATTTTTGTCAGCACACCAGAAAAAACAACGCTTAATTAACCCCTGGAGGGTAAAATTGCGCAATAGAATTGAGCCGCACAAAATAGTAGCTTTGTAGCGTGTTACAATTGGTGTTTTCTACGCCACACAACAAGAGATACAGTTGTAATTAACCTTTGCTTGTGAATTGGGTTACAGGAAAAATTTATATATTTTGGCGTTGAAAAAAGATGGTTTATTTTTGTCAGCACACCAGCAAAACAAGCTTAATTAACCCCTGGATGAAAATTTGCGCAATTAGAATTGAGCCGCACAAAATAGTAGCTTTATAGCGTGTAACAATTGCGTGTTTTCTACGCCACACAACAAGAGATACAGTTGTAATTAACCTTTGCTTGTGAATTAGGCTGCAGAAAAAATTTTATATATTTTGGCGTTGAAAAAGACGGTTTATTTTTGTCAGCACACCAGCAAAACAACGCTTATTTAACCCCTGGATGTAAATTGCGCAATAGAATTGAGCACCCAAAAAATGAAGTGGTATTTGTATTGTAAAAACGCTGTTTCTTTAAATGAATACAACAGGAACCTTTAGATCCCACTTGGATATTGAATGTATATGCCAGCTGCAGTGGACGCACACTGGTTTCAGATCCAATACCCCAAAAAATTAGAAATAGAAACATTAAGAGAACAGTCTCTGAGACAAGCTGAGAAAACCCCATAGAAATTGCTATATAAAAATCAATTCTTCAGTAAGAGCTATCAGCCGCGGCAGCACCTTCCCTGATGAGCACAGTGAGAGGAAAGTGAGCTCCCGGCGTCGCGCCCGGACTTATATAGTGCGGTGACGTCACAGAAACCCGCCGGTCTCTGATTGGCTTCACCTCTGCACATGTCATGCAGGCTATGCCCTTCTTCCTCCCAGAGTGCTTTGCCCCATGCAGCGCCATGTGCTCGCAGCCATTTTATCTATCAAAAGCACACTTCGTTCACCCGAAGTACCCCAAAGTTCGACTTCGTTCCGAACCGAAGTTTTCCTGAAAATCTAAACTAATTCCACTTCGTTAGAATCGATTCGCCCATCTCTAATAATAACACTGCTTGAGTAACAAGTGTGCAAATGACACACACTTGTAATCAGGGCTGCCATCAGAAATTTCAGGGCCCCCTACAGCTAAAGCACCTGGGCCCCTCATCAATCTCGCCCCTTTCAGCCCCGCCCTTTGTCAACCCAATTGCTCCGCCATCAACAACCACGCCCAGCAACCACGGCCAACCAACCATAGAAAAAAAACCTGCAATTGCGCCATTGTATTTGGATTTAGTTCTTGTTCCATTTTACAACGTACAGTTTATCTATAGTATATTGCAGTAATAAGTACGTATACAATGCCCAGCAAATAACACTGCATGATCAACGTGTGTCACCACTATGAAACTGACAAAACAATGCCAAAAAACAACCACCATAAATATAAGGTTTTAGAGAAACTAAATA
The DNA here is from genome assembly GCA_025379985.1 of Phyllomedusa bahiana. Classification (NCBI taxonomy): domain Eukaryota; kingdom Metazoa; phylum Chordata; class Amphibia; order Anura; family Hylidae; genus Phyllomedusa; species Phyllomedusa bahiana. Next base: position 10,354 of record JAODAL010080299.1, on the reverse strand, counting down.
TACCGCCAAAAACAACCAAAACCTTTAAAAAATACAAAATCTTTATTTCTACAATTATAGTAAATATATAAAATGTACAACACATACAAATACAAATAAGACAAACATCTAGCAGCAATGTGGAGAATACCTCATATTGGACAGTATGTAAATCACAACATATCAAGAATAAATAATAGTTTATGGATACCTAGGTAGAATAAATGAACATATATCCGCAAATAATTAATGTATACCTAAAGTAATACTGCTCATATCATTAAAGATAATTTCTACCAGGTAAATATCATAACTATAAATACATGAAGCAATACAGACCAAAAAAGTGAGGCAATGAAAGGACCCCAACGCGCGTTTCACCACCCGGCTTCGTCAGGGGCTAATGTGGACTCTGTTCTAATCAATATTTATATGTCCCACATCCAATAGAAAACATGAAAATCACCTGCTGAATCAGAATCCTAATCAGAGTCTCCACCTAGTATATGAATCCGGACCATTCAGAATCCATCATCGGAGGATTGTATGCGCCGCGACGCGTGGGGCGCACCGCTCCATACCGACACGGACGCCAAGGACCCGGAAGTTTCCACTGCGCCGGCGCCAGCACAGCGTCATTGCTCGGCGCATGCGCAGGGGAAACGGGACCACAACAAAATGGCGATCCCCACCGGAGGAGACACTAATACAGACACGAGCACAGCAGGACTATATATACATATAATACATAGAAGTAGGACAAAAAATACAATAAAACATTTAGACAACAATACAAAGGGACTAGTAAGGAGTAACTACAGGAAGGAACAAAGGGGAAACTATAGATAAAATGACCATACATAAATAATAACAAAAAACACCAATACTTAGTGTGAAAAATATGTAAGTGAAAACCATTTATATATATTATTAAGTGTAAAGTATATAACACTATCTATAACCTAATAGAAAACCCCAATACATAAGTATAGATATATATTTACACAATGCTATTAAATATAAAATTATACATAAGTGTAAAAATTATATGTGTGTATATATATTATATATATTTATATATATATAATATATTATATATTTATATATATATATATATATATATTATATATATATATATATATATATTATCACATATACACACATACATTATACAGTACAAAGTGAATTCAAATAAGGCCGTGTTCACACGGCTTATTCCCGACGGATTTGTGAGCCGTATTAAGCTCACAAATCCGCCGTGAATAAGGGGCGGGATGGGGCGGGGCCGGAGCCCCATAGACAATGCATTGTTTACGGCGCGTACGCGCCGTAAATAATGTGCATGTCACTTTCCCCCCCCGCGGGGGATTCGCCGAGCGGGGAGGAGCGAGGGAATCCACTGTTCTCTATGAGAGCAGTGGATTACCGTAATGACTCCGACGGATTGGCGCCGTACTGCAGCGTAAATCCGGCGCGGAGTACGGCGCCACTCCGCGGACAAATAAGCCGTGTGAACGAGGCCTAACAGTGGGGGAAAAAAATAAATAAATTAAAAAAAAAAAATAAATAAATAAATTTATACTAAGTGCAAATAGTGAAAAAAGGTTTAAAAGTGAAAATTATGACATGACAAGAAATTATTATCTTTTGTCATGAAAAAGTGAGAGAAAAATTGTGAAAAAAGAGGGAGTGCCTCATATTGCATATATATCACAAACAAAAAGTAAAAGTAAAAAATAAAAAGTAAAAAGTAAATAAAAATAAAAAATATAAATAAAAAATAAATAAATATTGTAATGATCTTTATTTCCTTTGTCTTCTTTTCTTTTTCATTATTAAAATATATACTCCTTCCTTCCTTTCTCTCTTTCTTTCTTTCTTTATTCATCTTTTTCCTTCTTTCTTCCATTCAAATATTAACAATTCCTGAGGATATTCATCCTTACTGTATACTCTAATGGATTCCAAATATAGTCCCATACGAAAAGCACTAAAACTTTAAAATATGCATAATTAAAATCAGAACACAGGACAAAAAATATATATAAAACAAATGACGAATAAATGTTATTAAAATGAACAAACAACAACAATTTTTACAAAAAAAGGAACAAAGCTGAGCGATTCATTAAGGCTCTTAGGGGAGACCGTATCTAAGACATGAATCCACCGTATCTCACGTTGGGCAAGAATCTTCTTCCAATTCCCACCTCGTTGATTAAACAGAATTCTATCAATACCTACAAATCGTAGAGTGCTGGAATCACAATCATGCACTTGTTTAAAATGTCTTGGGATCGTTTTCAAATTCTAAACATCAACCACATGTTCCCGAACTCTCTTTTTAAATGGACGAGATGTCATGCCCACATATTTCAGGCCACACGGACATTTTGCCCTGTGTGTAATCCTGTACTATTTATCTTCCCTTTGGTTCTTAAAGGTTGTTGATCTATCAATGTTGGAACTTTTTATTTTTTACTTTTTACTTTTTACTTTTTGTTTGTAATACATATGCAATATGAGGCACTCCCTCTTTTTCACAATTTTTTTCTCACTTTTTCATGACAAAAGATAATAATTTCTTGTCATGTCATAATTTTCACTTTTAAACCTTTTTTCACTATTTGCACTTAATATACATTTTTTTTCCCCACTGTTATTTGAATTCACTTTTTACTGTATAAGGTATGTGTGTATATTTTGTATATGTTTATATATATATATATATTTATATATTTTTATAATATATATTTAAAAGGTTTTCACTTACTATTTTTTCACACTAAGTATTGGTGTTTTTTTGTTATTATTTATTATATGGTCATTTTATCTATAGTTCCCTTTGTTCCTTCCTGTAGTTCTCCTTACTAGTCCTTTGTATTTTTGTCTAAATGTTTTATTGTATTTTTTGTCCTACTTCTATGTATTATATGTATATATAGTCCTGCTGTGCTCGTGTCTGTATTAGTGTCTCCTCCGGTGGGGATCGCCATTTTGTTGTGGTCCCGTTTCCACTGCGCATGCGCCGAGCAATGACGCCGTGCTGGCGCCGGCCCAGTGGAAACTTCCGGGTCCTTGGCATCCGTGTCGGTATGGGGCGATGCGCCGCAGGCGTCGCGACGCATACAATCCTCCGATGATGGATTCTGAATGGTCCGGATTCATATACTAGGTGGAGACTCTGATTAGGATTCTGATTCAGCAGGTGATTTTCATGTTTTCTATTGGATGTGGGACATATAAATATTGATTAGAACAGAGTCCACATTACCCCCTGATGAAGCCGGGTGGTGAAACGCGCGTTGGGGTCCTTTCGTTGCCTCACTTTTTTGGTCTGTATTGCTTCATGTATTTATAGTTATGATACTTACCTGGTAGAAATTATCTTTAATGATATGAGCAGTATTACTTTAGGTATACATTAATTATTTGCGGATATATGTTCATTTATTCTACCTAGGTATCCATAAACTATTATTTATTCTTGATATGTTGTGATTTACATACTGTCCAATATGAGGTATTCTCCACATTGCTGCTAGTTGTTTGTCTTATTTGTATTTGTATGTGTTGTACATTTTATATATTTACTATAATTGTAGAAATAAAGATTTTGTATTTTTTAAAGGTTTTGGTTGTTTTTGGCGGTACACTATGAAACTGACCAAACCAGTAAACTCAGAGCCAGGGCTGTGGAGTCAGCAAGCCGAAGCCCCGACTCCGACTCCTCAATTTCCCAAACCTCCGACTCCCGACTCCGCCGCTGACTCCGAATCTGACTCCTGACTCCGACTCCCTCATACATGGTTCATGTTTAAGAGATAACTTTACTGTAGTAAAATGGTAACATCAGGCTTTTTATCACCTTATGATACAATAATCAAGCTATTTAGGTAGAACAGACACTGACAAGCAAAAGAGTAACAATGTTTTGAACACTTGTGGGTAGAGTTGAAGACAAAGCTGAATTTGTATGCAAGTCCAATCTGCACCAACATTAGGAATGTGTAGAAGAGACCTGGGATCAGATTTTGGTCAAGATATGCTTGAATATGATCCAGAGCCCAGAAGGATTCAGGCAGTATTGAAAACCATAGGTGGATTTCCCAAATGCTAACAAAATAATAAAAATTAACACTTTGATTTTTAGGAGCAAAACAGTAACAATGCAGTTGCAGGAAAGAATCTGCAGTTCTAAGCAGATGCTAAATACTTGCAGGTCAAATTTTTGTATAAGATAGGTAAGATGACTGTATATAAAATTACAGTAGCCTCATGTACAAAGCTGTAGTGGATGGTGAGATATGGAGTCTGAAAGTCACAAGTTCAAAACATTGTTACCATTTTGCTTGTCAGTGTAAAATATATTTATCGGACATGACTTTAGGACACAAAAAAATGGTAAATATGCAAAACAGTGCAGGAACATTTGTGGAGTCTCTGAATTTGTTCTGAGAAATAGTAGTGCCTCCATCAGATCCTGCATACATGACCTCTCATCTGATCGCATTATTTCCAGGCTAGAGAACGGCCTCTCTACACTAACTTGGGTTGGGGGCAAAGCGGTGACCACAGGGGCAACATCTCTAACAATGTCAGGGCATAAAGGAATTGCCTCAGCCACAGTCAGTTTTGATGAATGGTTGAACTCTTCTACTTCTTTGAAAGCAGGTGAAAAATTTTGCTGAATTCTGTTTGCCCTGGGAGCGAAATCTTCTCCCCTGGGGCAGCACTTTGCCTGCTCCATGTCATCAATTACACTCCTCATGTGATAAGGCTGGAGATATGGGAGCAGTAGCACTGGCCGGACCCAATTCCTCTTGCTCTTTGCACTGCGTCATACTAACTGGACCAACTTATTATATATTTTGGGAGTCGGAGTTGGTTCATTTTATGACGACTCCGACTTCTGCAAAATAGCCACCGACTCCACGACTCCGACCGACTCCACAGCCCTGCTCAGAGCAATATAACCCAACAATATACAAAGACCAAATAATACCGCCACATGTCACTACGTATGGTGACTAATATCACTATAATGTTACTGACCAAAGCAGCATACTAAAGCCGATATTACAAATAACCACAATATACAAAGATCAAGTAATACGCCACATCATCACCACATAACTCCAAAGATGCAGAATAAAGCCACAATACTGTTACTGAATATAATCCATTACAATAACACCAATATTATCACCATACAGTGACCATAAGGGGGACATGTATGAAAACTGTCTAGGTGTTTTCTTTGTTGCCCATAGCAACCAATCAGAGTTCCCCTTCATTTCTTCAGAGCAGTGTAAAGGGGAGTCCTGATTGGTTGCTATGGGCAACAAAGAAAACACCTAGACAGTTTTCATACATAATGGTAGATACAAGTGCACACAGTACAGTTACATTTAGTGACTCACAAGTGACGTCGTCTGACAAGTCGTTCACTTTCCCTTTTCTTCTCCATCCGGTCCAGTCCACCATGAGGACTTCTCCTGGACACCACTCGTCCACAAACACCTGAGACTCACAATCCCACCTGTACACACCCCCCTATGAAAAAACTCCCCATCCATAGTTCCCCAAATAGTAATAATTACCCCTTTGGTGCCCTGGTAGTTAGTTTTATAGGGACCCCTGTAGGTAAATAGATAGTGGGTCCCTAAAGTTAGTTAGCCAGGTAGAAGGCACTGGTAGGAAGAGGGAGAACTTGAGTGGGGCCCCACAGGGAGAAAACTTGAGTGGTCCCACTCAGCCACCGCTTGCAGCCCCACTCAAGTTCCCCCAGCCGTGTGGGGCACCACAGGTCTGGTGAGGGGCTTTGAGCGGGGCCCCAAAAATATCCAGGACCTTGAGTGGGGCCTCACAATACTCAGGGGCCTTTAGCGAGGCCCTACCAAGACTCAGGGGCCTTGTGCGGTGCCCCACATCATTCAGGGGCCTTGTGCTGGGCCCCACAACATTCAGGGGCCTTGTGCAGGGCCCCAAGACATTCAGGGGCCTTGTGCGGGGCCCCAAGTGTGAGGATTTAAGATGGCGTCCGTATTTATGGGGCTGTGATGTCACAGAAGCCCGCCGATCGCTGATTAGCTTCATGTCTGCACATGTCATTGAGGGTGTTCCTTTCTTCCTCCCAGAGTTCTCTGCCCCATGTAACGCTATGTGCTCCCGGCCATTTTGCCAATAAAAAAGACGCTTCATTCCCGCGAATCACCCTGAACTTTGGCTTCGTGCAGAACCGAAGTTTTCCTGAAATTTGAAACTAATTCCACTTCGCTAGAATCGATTTGCCCATCTCTACTTGGGAGCCAGGTGCACTAAGGGCTTCATCATCATTGTCGGGAGAAGAGGGTGTCAGCCTGCGCGTCAGGTAGCGGTGCAGCCAGCAAGTCGGTAGTGTGGCCTTGAGTCAGCAGGGTGGCAGCAGTGCGAGGTCGGGAGCCATACGACCACAGGGTAGAAAACCTGCTTCGCAGGTCCGAGAAAGTAGCGGCACAGGGGCTCACCGGGGCAGCAGCGGTAGTAGTCACTCAGTGTGGATCTTTGGCGGTAAAATCACCTACTCGGCGGTATGGCAGTTTTTTGCTAAGACACCAGAGGAGGTGAGCATGTGTATATGTAGAATCTGTAGCAGTATGTGTCTAGCCATCCTAAGGCGCAGAAGCTGACTGTTCTCCTGTCCAAGTGGGTGGTACTGCAGTCCCTCCCTTTTCAAGTGGTGGACTCTGCACCATTCAGAAAACTGATGGCTTGTGCCGAGCCGAGGTGGAGAGTCCCAAGCCATCATTTCTTTTCGAAAAAGACAGTACTAGCCCTGCACAAATTTGTAGAAGAGGAGGTGGGCCAGTCCTTGAGCCTGCCGGTGTCTCCCAAAGTCTACGCCAGTGCGGCCGTGTGGAGCTGTAACTACGGTCAGGAACAGTACATTTCCCTTACGGCCCACTGGGTGAATGTGCTTCCTGCCCAGCCACACCAGCAACTTGGACACGAGACACCGCCTTCTCCTCCACATTGTCAAACTGCTGATTCTATGCCAATGTTCGCCTCCTCCTCCTCCAACACCTTCACTGTAGCGACAAGTCTTAGTGCTACAACAGCATACCACATGTGCAAGTCACGGCGGTGTCATGCAGTTCTACATCTGGTTTGCCTGAGTGAATGAAGTCACACAGTGGGGGACTGGGAAAAGGTACCGGGGTCCCCAAGTAATCGGCAGGTGGCCGCTGAAAACATTTGCCCCTGCGCCTAGGAAGGCGAAAGTTTTTACCATCGGGAAGGGGTGCTTTTGGTTTCCACCCTCATTTTACCTCCTCGCAGGTCCAAAATTGGCGGGCCCTTTTTTTCAACCCGCCAAGAGGAGAGAAAAAGCTTCAAATGGTCTATAGAGCACTCCTTTGAGATGCCCCCTCCTATGTTGCCCTCCGTCCATCCTTAGCAGTACCTGGAAAGTCTTGGGTGAGTTCGTTGATGAGCCCTGAGCATTTACTTCACCTGCCTAGTGAGGAAGGTACTCACCAGCGTAGCAGGACCTGGGCAGACCTGAAAAAGAAGGTGGTGCCTACTTGAAAGCACTCGCCCCCCCCAGGTAGAAAATCGCTGGAATACTGGGCAGCCAAAACTAGATTTGTAGCCACAATTGCCAAGTTTGCATGGGGAACTTTTCCCGCCTGGCCAGTAATGTGGCATTTTGAGCGGGTGTCCAGTGAGCAAGGGCCATAGTTGCCCCAAGGAAACTTGCTTGTCCCCCCGAAAATGGGGGAGAGACTAACCTTTGTCAAGATGAATCAGGCGTGGAGGACCAGATTTTCCACACAAACCAATGCCTGATACATCAGATTAGATCAGCCATTCCCTACCCAAACTTTGACAAAGAGTCCCGGAATTCTTCTGGCTACCTGCCCTCCACTACTTTCTGATGCTGACACCCCACCCAATGTCACACATCTGCTGCCAGTTTCTCCTTCTACCCCCCCAATCTTTACCAGGATTGGTATTGCCATCCACTCCCCCTCTTCACTGGGCTATTATTTAGCCTTTTGATGCTGCTGCCCACCCTCATTCTGGTCTCTCATGCTGCTGCTGCCCGCTTTCCATCCTCCCACAATTGTCATTGTGCAACTCTGTGGCCTACTCATGCTGCTGCCACCTACACACTTTTTAATTTTGCCATTATGTGGCCTACTCATGCTGCTTCCACCTCCACAATCTGTCATTGTTCCACTCTGTGGCCTGCTCATGTTGCCGCAACCACCACAATGTGTACTTGTGACACTCTGTGGCCTACTCATGCTACTGCCATGTCTACACTTTGTAATTGTGTCACATCTGTGGGCCTATCTACTGCTGCACTCCACAGTCTGTCATTGCATCCTGTAGCCTACTCAGTGCTGCTGCACCTCCACAATCTGTCTTGTGCCACTCTGTAGCCTACTCATTGTTTGCTGCCACCTCCACACTGTTAAATTGTGCCACTCTGTGGAGTACTAATGCTGCTGCCACCTCCACAATCTGTCATTGTGCCATTCTGTGACCTACTCATGTTGCCGCCACCACCACACTGTGTAATTGTGCATTGTGTGCCACATCTGAGCTGCCACGCTACACTTTGATACATTGTGCACTCTGTAACCTCTATGCGCTGCACCTACAATCTGTCATTGTGCCACTTCTGGGCCTACTCATGTTGCTGCCACCCCTCCACAATCTGCCAATGTGCCACTCTGTAGCCTACTCATGTTGCTGCCACCTCCACAATCTGTCATTTGACAGTCTGTGGCCTACTCTGTGGCTGCCACCTCCACAATCTTTCATTGTGACACTCTGTGACCTACTCATGCTGCTGCCAACTCCACAATCTGTAATTGTGCCACTCTGTGGCCTACTCATGCTGCTGCCACCTCTACAATTTGTAGTTGTGCCACTCTGTGGCCTACTCATGTTGCTGCCAGCTCCACACTCTGTCATTGTGCCACTCTGTGACCTACTCATGTTGCTACCACCTCCACAATCTGTCATTGTGCCACTCTGTGGCCTACTCATGTTGCTGCCACCTCCACAATCTGTCATTTGCCGCTCTGTGGCCTACTTATGTTGACGTCAACTCCACACTCTCACTCGACTACCCTGTGGTTTCCTAATGCTGTTTCCACTCTATGATGTTGCCACTATGTTTGGTTTTTACCTTCTTTTAATCTGTCAGAAGGAATGAAAAGGACAAACACAACCGATTGTCTGATGACTAGTTAGCCAAAAGCAGGAGTGGAAACAAAACAAAGAAGACATGCAAATATTCTATTTACTTGTCATCTCTGTTTTGGATCAACTCCTTTTTGGCTTTAGCAGTACTGATGGATTATTGACCAATTGAAAGCGGACACTGACAGATCAAAGGAAGGGCAAAATGATCAGTGATGTCAACGCAAAATTACTGCCGACACCCTCTCCACTCTTTCGGAGGGGCTCTACATGTATCAGCGTGTAACAGAACAGATTCTGTCATAATCTGTGGAATCATCTGATGATGGTGAAAAAGAAGTGCACTCTTAGACCTTGGGATCTTGGCCCTCAGCACGGTTCTTTCTAGCTGGTGCTGACATTGACCAGTCAGTCTGCATTCCCACTTCAGTTATTTGGTCAGTATTTCCCCTTAACTGCCCAGATAAGTGAAGTGGGAAGCGAATTAGCAGTGGCTGTCATCTGCGTGTCATACTAAAACACAGCATTGTTTCAATACCAAACCACGCTCCCTACCTGAATGGAAGGGGGTCTGCTGTGCTGAGGGAGAGAATTCTAGAAGGTGTGCGGGAGTATTTAAACTAAGGATGAAGAGGGATAAAGAGATCCATGTGTTGCAAACCAGCATTGAAAATATAGGTAAACCCCCAATATTCCCTGTAATCTCATGCCATCTGCTAACTGTGTAATAAATAATCACATAATGTTTACTAGAGGTGTAATGTATAATCCCATGCCATCTACCGAAGGAGAGATGTATAATTCCATGCCGTCAGTTGAACGGGTAACATTTAATCCCATGCTGTCTACTGAACGGGTAATGTATGATCCCATGCCGTCTAATGAACATGTTAGATACAATCCCAAACCATTGACGGAAAGTGTAAAACTGGAAGGGAACTTAAAATGTCTATTCACAAATGCCAGAAGTTTGCAACCAAAATGGGGGGAACTTGAGGCGCTAGTTGTAGAGGAGCTGATTGATGTGGTTGGTATTGCTGAACATAGCTGGACTCCTTGCAATGATTGGGCGTCAAACATCAAGGTTTCAATCTATTTAGGAAGACAGAGCAACGGAGGGGAGGAGGGGGGTGTTTGTTTTGTAAAAAAAATGATTTTGAAGGCAAAATTGGGGGTG
>JAODAL010080298.1:0-12293 GCA_025379985.1 Phyllomedusa bahiana | reverse complement strand
TTTTTAAAACTGATTTTGGTGGGGACTATACTTTTTTTTGGATTTTCAAGTTCATGCCCGGGGTCCAATAGGGCTTCCCCATGGATCGGGGGTCTACAGGGGGAATACTCCTTTTAAACCCTTCCCGACTTTGGACGTTGAGTAAGTCTGGCTGGAAAGGAGCTGTGTAGCGGGATGGAGGACTGAAATTGCGAAAGCCCGCCGGTTGCAGCGCGGATGGTCCCCGGTTTACCATCCGCGCTGTTTAACCTCTTTGATGTAAAGGCATTAAATCAGGGGAAAAACGGTGCTGCGCATCGTTTTTACCCCGGCCGGGGCCCCTGCAGAAAAATCACGCGCCTAGATTGCTTAAAGGGCACTGGAAGTCTTGTGAAGGCCTCCATCCGGCATGTTTTCGTTTTCCCCACCCGGGCCCCCGGGCGGGAAAGGGGGTTTAAAAAAACTCCATCTTTGTACAACCTAATGCTTTTTAAAACAAGGGCATTAGTCAGGGTGTCAAACGGGCCCCCCAGCTGGGGGGAAACTACAACTCCCATGTTCCCACGGTTATAATTAACAAAAATGATGGGATTGTATTTTTCCAACAGCTGGGGGCCCGTTTGACCTTCATTGGTTGTAAAACGACCAGCCCCCTAGGGGTGAAGCGCACAAAGGGGATTCAAATTTAAAAGTAAAAAAAAAAAAGTGTTTTAAAGGTGAAACAAAAACAAAAAAAATTTCTAATCCCCCCTTTCCCCATTTTAAAAACTAAAAAAATAAAATAATAAAAAGTTCCAATTTTTGGTGTTGCCGCCCCGAAAAAGTCCCGATCTATTAAAATATAACAAAATTTTTATCCGTACTCCCGTTCCAAACGGCAAAATTGGGGTTTTTTTTTTTTTTTGGGGGGGGAAATTTTCATCCAAAAAAAAAATTGGAATAAATTTAATCAAAAGAGTCCGGCATTCCAAACTGGTAAATGAACAGTGCACTTAGCCCACAAAAAATCCCCCTCACTCCGTCATAGGTGTTAGAAAAAAAAAGTTGTTGTACAAAAAAAGGGCGCCCCCGCAAAAATTCCAAAAATGAAAAAAGGTTTTGGGAATTTGTTTATGATAGCAAAAAGGAAAATCTTCCACTAAAATTGCTTTAAAATAACTATTAAAAATCGTCAAGAATAAATTTAAAATCAACAATTAAAGGGGGCCCCAAAGAAAAATTCTTGTTCAGAATTTGTTCTCCTTGGGGCCCCCTTGAATGGGGTTTTTTAAATAAAATATTCTTGACGTATTTTTAATTTTTTATTAAAAGAAGTTTTAGGGGAAAGTTTTTCCTTTTTGCTATTTATGCTTTATTTTCCACTGGGGAAATTTCTGTTTCTTCGAATTGGTCTTTTTCCTTATGTAAATTTTTTTTTGACCAAAACATAAAAGAAAACCCTCGATTTTTGGTATTGCGGGAAACGAATAACCTTAGAAAAACGATAACACATATTTATACTGAAATTGAAGCCCTGAAAAAAAAATCTCCCGCAAAAAAAGGCCCCAAACTTTTTTTTTTCACATTTTGCCCCCCTTTAAAAATTTTTTGCGGTTTCCCCCGTTTTGTTATGGTAATATGAATAAAAACCCTTTTGAAATACTCTTGTCCCCCAAAAAAAAAAGCCCTCATGTGTTATGTAAGGAGTATAAAAAAGTTTTTGGCTCGGGGGGGGGGAGGGGGAAAACGAAAGTCAAAAAAAAAAAAAAAAAGAAAAGGCCTCGGCATTCAGGGTTAAAAAAACCCGGGGAATTTTGGGGAGCCAAAAAAACTTTTTCTTTGATTTGTGATAAAAGTTTATGATTTAGGGGGTTTTTACCTCATAAGAATATTAAAAACAGCAGCCCCGGGGCCCTCAAAAAAAAAACTTATACTCACCTTCCCCCGATCCCCGGGTTTCCCCGGGCCCCATCCCCCCCAGTCTTCTTCGGGGGTCCCCCGCTGAGCCCTTTATTGGCTACTGCGGTCACTGCCCTACTTTACCATTAGAAGTGAAATGCTCCGAGTAAAGTGTCCCTTACTGCAGTACCAATTTAGAGGGGTGCAGCGTGACATCTATGTTCCAATAGTTAAATTTACAGAAAGACCAGGGAGGGGGTGGTGGTGGGGGAACCACGGGACCGGGAAAGGAGAGCTAAGGTTTTTTTTTTTTTTTTGAAAGCCCAAGCGGCTCCCCTTTTATTTTTTATCATAAAATTATAATATTTATTAAAAAACCCCTTTTATTATGGTAAAAACAAGGGCGAACAGGTGGCAAAGGGAGGCGGTCGCCCATAGCCCCTTTATTCTCTGAAAAAGGGGGTGCAAAAAGGCATGGGGGGGGCTGAATTTTTCTTTTTTGGGGGGCGCTATATATCTTATTTGCCCTTGGGCATGGGACAGAGCCGTCTTAACAGCATTAAAGGGGATTTGCCAAAGACCAAGTACTGACCTCCGTTCAGCTTTGAGAGCAAGATGAAAACAATACACACTGAGTCATGAAGCTGCAGTGGAGAGAGGGAGAGGGGGGGGGGGGGTGAGGAATCCAAGGAGCGTCTCAAAACTTAAGTGAACTAAATTAAACAGTACAACAGTGGATCAATACAGCAAACACAGAGCCTCAGACGGCACTGTCAGGAGAAACCTTATCTGCTAAGAAGCTAATGTAATGTAAACAAATCACAGAGCTGACAGAAAACGCACACAGACACACACAGCCAGAGCACAGAGCCTGCAAAAGGGGACTGTGACATGTTTCACTCAAATAATCAAACTTTTAACTTGTGAATTCTGTATACAAAAGACAACACCTATTCTAAACAGCAGATTGAAAGCTCCTTCATTTTTCTCTATCATCAGATAAAGCGGGGATCTAATAACACACAGCTAGTTATTCTGAAATACAAAAGAAAAACATATTGCTACCCCGGTGCCTTAAAAGACCATTCATTCTGCCTGTCATCAGATAAGAAGTGTTCACGCAAAGGCGCGGCCTTCAGCTCCTGGGTCGTGACTAGGGGAAGCTTTGAGGTAACCAAGGGGGATGAGAAATGCTGTAGCTCTCAGAGTTTTCACTTTTTTTAATCACATATATTTAAAAAAAGTGATTAATACCCATTTTGGAGGTTCCACGTCAAACATTACATGGGGGGGCCCAAAAACCCCCTTTAAAGGGCCCCCCTGGGCAGAACACTGCAGTGGGCCTGTCCAAATACATGACTCACGTAGGTCTTTGCCTCTAGCCACCTTCAAACACACCCATATTATAACGCAACTTATGTCTGGACACCGGCAGCCTACAAGAGTGATAGGCAGGGAAGGGAGTCTATGGCTCCCTTCTCAATCATGGTTTTTGTTTGTTTGCATATCCTAAAAACATACAGACAGTAAAATAAGCAAATCCAAGGGATCCAGGGTATGTTTTTGTATTCTGGGCCAAGCTTTACCCCAATGGGGCCCCTATACTTCTGGGGCCCCCGGGCTACTACTTAGTGTGCCCAATGGAAAAAATGGCCCTGGCACCAGAATACCTTGTCTCGTCCTGGGCAAGGGGCATCGCTAGGCAGTATCATTCGGGGCAGAATGAAAAATTGTAAAAAAAAGTACACATATTTGGCATCACTGTGTGCGTATAAACCCCGTGCTATAAAACTGATATTTTACCCCCTCCATGAACACTGCTACAAAATTTAAAAAAACCAAATTTTTTGTTCATCCCACTGTGCAAGAAATTGAATAAAAAGCAACCAAAAAGTCCATGAGCCTCAGAACAGACCAATGAAAAAAGTTATGGCCCATTACAAGAAAAAAAAATGAAAGCAGCTGTGTTATTTAGGAGTTAAACTACATCACCACAATATACCGGATTTTTCAGACTATAAGAGGCAAATTTTGTTGCCCCCAAATTTTTGGGAAGAAAATGAGGGTGCAACCTATATTTTGAATTCAGCAGGAGGTAGGAGTGGGACAATGCTGTAGGCCGTGGGCTGGGAGGATGGGGTATGTTGTCCGAGAGACCACCAGTAAGGGAGTCAAGAGCAGAGTCTCTGCTGCTGGAAGCTAGCGGCGGGGTTTAATTATCCCCTTCATGCATATGGATGTCCCTGAACATCTAAATGGCATGAAGGATGTATAAAGCGGGCTCATACGCTGAGCCCACTCTATGCATGGCAGACAGCGACTGTTCCTTACACTCGCTGCTAACAAAGGGCTCGTGCCCCGAATGTTTTAGGACCCTAGCAACGCCCCTGGTCCTGGGTAAAAATATGGGATATGCTAGAAGTGGGCCGGATAAGCATCTTTTTAGACCTTCTAGACCTCTGAGAGGTCGGATTAATAGAAGAAAAAGTCACTGTTTGTATTTGACTCATTTTACAGAATTTAGATTTTTTTTTTTTGGCAGCTTCTTTTTGGACGATATTGTGTGGGTGTATGCATGATGAACAGGGGGATGTCAGTATGGAAAATCCCTTCAGATAGGGGAACTGTCTGACCCTGGATTTCAGTGTTTAAGAAAATGTATTGTATTGTGAACTTATAGGGAGACATGTATCCAAATAGGGGCGTCAAGGTGTATTTTTGCGTCTAGTTTTTAGTGTATAATGCGCCGGAGTCTATGATAGTGTTTTTTGTGCGCTCATAAACGGCATCTAAAGTTCGACGAGTTTCACCTGTGTGTTTGGCGCATTAAAGGGGTTTTGCCAGTACGTGCCTTATCTGCTAAGAAGCAAATGTAAACAAGCCACGCTGAGCTGAGAGAGAGACTGCCAGAGCACAGAGCCATGCATAAGGGATCGTGTGAAATGTTCACTCAAATAATCAAACTACAACTAGTGGATTCTGTATACAAAACACAACATATTTCTACCCGGTGCCTTGAAAGCTTCTTCAGCTCCCTTTCATCAGATAAGAAGTGTGCTCTGAGCAAGCCCGGCCAGCAGCTCTTGTCAGGTCGTATCTAATAGAAGATTTTAAGTAACTAGGAGCAACTAAGGCAGCCTGTAGCTCTCTCAGGCTGCAATTTTTGTAATCACATATATTTAGAAAAGTGATTAAATACCCATTTTGGAGGATCCCACGTCCACATTACATCGTGGCAAAAGCCCTTTATGGAACATGTGTATTTGACATACAGTAACAGCCGACACACCACAGGCCTTGCTGAGCCTTGTGGTGCGACATGCAAGAACACTACCACAGTTTCTATTTACTGACATGATATTCTAATGACTTTTCTTTTATTTCTAGCCTGCTGTGATGTGTTTGCAATCACTGATAATACTACAGTAACTCCATAGATTTATGGTAGATGCCGTATTGGTTTAAGTCATTGATATGATTTAATTTTAAATTAATTTTAGATTATAATAATCTTAAATACATTTTATATGAGATAATTTTATATTTTTGGCATATTATATAATTTTATATTAATTTTATATTATAAAATTTATTATATTTGTAAAATTTAGTTTTATATAGTTTGATAATTGAAATAAAAATGTTTTTTTATCATTTTATGGTAAAAATTTGGGAAAAATTTTAAGGGCATTTTTTTTGCCCTCCAATGCCCAAATTTTGTTCCCCTTTCCAACAACTCGGGCTCGGGGCACCACTTGAAAATAGGTTTCTGCCTTTCCGAGCATAAATTGCATCTGGGTTTTTGCCGAAAAAAAACTTTTCTTTAAATATGTCTAATATTTTTGAATGGGGGGCTTTCACCCCCCCTAAAAACCCCCCCCGAACCCCAAACCCCATTTTGGCTTTTGTTAAAAAGTGTCAATATGGGGGAACAATGCCCAAGCATACTTTTGGTGCATTTTTTTGCCAGAAAAAAGGGTGAAAAACCCTTTCTTTTAAAAGTTCCCCTAATGTAAAAAATTTCATGTTTGGATGGCTTTAAATGCTTTCAACCTTCTCCTGAAAACACCCCCCAAAAAAACCCAAAAAGGGAAAATATATGAACGGTGTCAATTTAAGGGGGGGATGTTCTTTTTTATAAAATAGGGGTATTTCTATTACTAAAGTTTTTTTAAAGGGTTTAAAAGGGAAAGGAAAAACTGTTCTGAAAAAAATTTGGGCCACTAATGGGGGGAGGCTGTTTTTTGGTTAAAAAAAAAGAAACTTACCCCTTTAATAATTTGTAAGGCATTAGGTAATTACCCTTGCAAAATAAACAGAAAAAACCCAAAAAATGGGAGGGGGTTATGAAAATTTGGTCCAATAAAAAAATTTTTAAAAACCTTTTCCTTCACAATTTAAAATAATATGGGGGCAAAGCTTTAAAAACAAATCAAAAAACCCCACAAAAAAAAGGTCCAATAAAAAAATGGCGCATTAAAATTAAACCCCTTAACTAACCCCTGATGAGTAAAGGGGGCCCTCCCACACCATGTAGATTTTTAAGACCCACTGGGCCCCGACAAGGCGACCCCCTCCCCGGTTTTAAGAGGTTCCCTATAGATTTCAAGTCTTCCCCTTTAAACTTTGGTAATCATACAGTGCCCCCAAAACAGTTTCGCCCCAAACCACAGTCTCTTCGGGGAAACCCAATGAAGTGTAATATATAAACTAGAAAGGGGAAATCAGAAAATTCAAAAATTGGGGTATAAACCAATGGGTTTTACCCCAATTTTATCCTTTCCCATATTAAATGTCTACAAAATGACAAATCCCTAGTAGGTCAATTTTATAAAAATGTTTCCCGGGGTTATGCAGCCATGTCATATGTTTTGGGAAACAGAGGTCCCTGGTTTTAAAAACCCAAAAAGCGTAAAATTTCATCCCCCCAAATTTTGCAGCCCCCAAAAACCCCCACACCCAAGCCCAGACATATATCGCCAAAGAACAATCCGTACTTCCCAATACAGAAAATTTGAAACCCAATGGGGTCATAGGGGGTAGGCCCCCAAAAGACCCCGGAAGGGGTTTATGGGTGGCCCGCCGTTTGTTTTAAAACCCACAGGAAACCTTTTAAATGTGACGGAAGGCGGTTTGTTTTCCCAAGCTGTCACCTTTTGGAAACCCGGTACATGTTTGCTCCGTCCTCCGTCACTTCCGCCCCCCGGGCGCAAAGGGTCCAAGAAAATCGTTTTCCCGCCCTGAGTGGGGTTTTTATGTGGGGAACCCGGGGAAATTGTCGCGCAAACGTCATTTTCCGCCCACACTTGCCGAGTCCCGGGAGGGGCCCAAACTTCCTGCCCATTTCCCACAATGCAAAAACACAAATAAGATATTTTGGGGGCCAGTGTTACAGTACATAATACGCCCCGGGGGAGCGACGGTCATTCAGATGGGGAAACGAAAAAATCTCAGCTCGCAACCCCAATGGACGGGAAACCCAATATAAAGATAGATCTTGTTTGGTTTCCCTCCTGGGGTGATCAGGATGGATCAGATAGGGACCCAGACAAAAAAGGTGGGTCCCAAATTGGTACGTATGATTTTTACAGTGCCCAATAATTAAAATAGATTTTAAAGGGGGAAACCAAAAGTTAATTAAGATAGAGGAATAACAGAGGGAAAATAAAGGCATTTTGGGCCCTCAATTAAATGTGTTTAAAGGGGCTGCCTGATAGAACTGTGGAGTTTCACAAGGGTAAATTCCCCCCCCTAAAGGGTGCATCAAAGCCCCCCAAAACCCAAAAAATGCTACCCACCCCTTATTAAATTGAAAAATTTAAAATTTTTGCGTTCATTTAGTCCCTGGGGGGTTTTTTTGCAGTTTCCTTGGGTATAGATCCAAAAAGGTTTTACTTCCCGGGGGAGAGCCATATCAAATTTTCCCCCTTTCCTTTATTAGGTGTGAGGAATTTAAATTCCCCTAATTTTGAGTTTCCCTTTGAAACACCCCCATTTTTGACTCCAATATTTTGGGGGCACAAGGGGGTGGGCTCTTTTGTTACGAATATACATAGATGTTCCCCCTATTCCCTTCTTAACTCCCATGGGCTTTCCCCCTAATCCCCGTTTTTTCCCATGGGGCATCGAATGCGGTAAAATCATACCTTTTTAACGGGTAATTTAAAGGGAAAAGTTTTTTCCTAAATGATGTTTTCCGGGTTTTTGTGCTCCTAAAGGTTTTTCCCCGTTTCTAAAAGGGACCGCCTATACATTCCCCCTACATTTGTAAACAACCTTTTTGGTGCCTATTTAGCCAAAAATCGAGTCACTTTTAGGGGGAAAATTTTGGCTTTTTCACAAGACGATCTTGGAAAACCTTTTCCCCTTCCTTTAAAAGTGATGGCTGGTCTGGACCTATTTTATCTTTTATGTCAGGAAACCATTAGGAGGATGTCCCAAATGTTTTTGTTTGTATCTTACGGACTTCATTGAGGCTGCATCAAACTTTCCCAAACAATCTTTATGATTCCGGTTCAAAAAGATCTCTTTTCTTTTTAGGGAGCCAAAAAAAATTTTTCCCATCCGTGGGAAATGGGAGGCGTTTTGTTCTTTGAGTTTCCCCCTCCGGGTACTTCTTTTCCCTGAATCTTTTCCCCCCATTCCCTTTTTCCTGATGAACAAATTCATTTTTAGGGGGAAACCCAAATTTCGGGGCAATCTCAAAAATTGCCTCCCGGGGGTTTTCCCCTTTTTTAAAGGATAAGGGTGACTACTACTCCAATTTCAGGGGTAATTACAATTTTCCGCTCCTTTTGATTGATGGATGGGTTTGCTTCCATCTTTTCCTTTTTTTTAAACCCTCAATCCAGGAAGGCTTTTGGGTTTTGGTGGGGTCTATTCATAGGTGAACCGGGGGTCCAATGCAGGGTTTTTATTTAACACTTTTCATGAAAATCTATGAACTCCTCTTTCTTCCCACTCCACCCCGGACAAAGTTTTCCTTCAATATATTTTTGAATAGAATGCAAAGTTTTCAATTGTTTTGAGGGGTTCATCGCCAAAGGGCAAATTTTTTAAACCTTCCCCCCACCCCCCTTATTGATTTGCATAAAATTGGGGGGGCAAGGGAAATTTCCCATGGCGGGTTTCCTCTCAATTGAAAGATATTTAAATTTCCCCTTGGGTTGAAAGAAATTCTTTGTGGGGAAAAAAAACGTTAGGAGGTCCAACCAAAAATTTATTTTGTAGTTCCCAAAATGTTGACCCCTCCCCCTAAGGAAAAATTCAGTCCTGATCCCCCAAATTTTGTGGAAAAAAGAAGGGATAGAGTGAATCCACATGCAATGCTTCCCCAAAAAGCTGTCCTTTTGGACCATTTTTACCGCAATTTTTCCAACCCTTTGGGGAAAAACCATGGGATCCCTTGTAAGGGCATGGGATTTTTACAAAGGTTTAAGGACCGGGTTTTAAGGGATTTTCCCCCTTTTTTTTTTGTGGGAGGAAACCTAAACCCGGGCAAATACGGTCCCCCCCTTTTAACGGGTTTTTCACCTTTATGGGGTTTTTTGGGAGAAACCCTAAAAGTCGCTGTTCGTTGGGAAATTTTGGGAATTTTTGGGTTTTTCAAAAAACCCGAGGGGACTGATTAACTCATTGGTTTTAGCAGGGGATAATTTTCTCCCCCAAAAGTTCTCGTTTGGGAAATTTTCTGATGGGTTTATTCCTAAGGACTTCGTAAACAGGTGCGGTCAAAAGAAGTCTCTTTCACATGTCCCCGTATCGGGGTGATCCAGTACAAAAATATATTCCCCCCCCTTTTCAGGAAAGGGTTTTTTAAAATATTTTATGATTTTGTTCTAAATTTTTATTTATAGCCTGTTTTTCCCTAAAGGTACAATTCGAGTATTCCCTTCATTTTTCCCGATGTTTTTGATCTCTGGTGGAAACCCGGGAAAAAAAGACATCTATACAAGATATGTCCCCCAAAGGGGGGATTTTTTTTATTTTTTTTTGCACAATTTTTTGAAAAAGGACCTTTTCCCATTTTTTTAGGGTTTTCTCCCCTTCCGGGCTTATAATTTGTCTGACACTTCTAACATGTCCCTCAAACCCATCCCCAGTTCAAGACATTCACGTCTATTTCTCAATCGGGGTATTTTTGCCAACGCTTTTTTTGCCCCCAAAAAGGTGTAATCCTTTTTCCCAATTTAATAGGGTTTTAAATTTTCCCGTTGGAACGAACGAAAGTCCTTTCTTTTTAAAATTTTAAATTTTTTTTTTTCCCTTAGGATATGGGAAAAACCCAAATTTAATTTTGGGCGTTGGTCCTTTACTGGTCAGTTTTTTAAATTTTTTCGGAGTTGAAAAGTACCCTCGATGGGGGAAATTTGGGGGGCCCAAAAAAGGGTTTTTTTTGTCCTTACGTTTAATTGCCCTTTTCCCCCCTTTCCCCTCTGTCCCCGAGTTTAGGGGGCTGTCTATTGTTTCTTCCCTCCAAATCTGAGTCTGAAATATCAGTTAAACACTTTGGGAATTTTTCAAATAAATTTTCCTATGTGTTTTAAAACCTAAAATATATATCTTTGTTTTTTCTAAAGTCACCAAAAAATCTTAAAAAATTGCTTATGTTTTACGGTCCTTTTTATATTTGTTGGGAAATTTTTTTATTGAAGGTTTCCCCCCCCCTTTTAAATGTTTTTTTTTTTTCGTCCCCAAAATTTTGTCTTTTTTTTCAAAAGCCCCCTACAGTTGTAATCCAAATTTTTTTCAATTTTTTTATTAATGACTTTTTAGACTAGGGTTCCTCTCTTTTGGTTAAAAAAGAAGCTTTCATGAAAAACCCCAAAAAGAACTACGGCGCTTCCTTTTTCCCCTTTTTGAAACAAAATCGGGAATTTGAGGGTTTTAAAGGGAGGGGGTTTGGGAAATTTTTTTTTCCTTTTGGCCCCCAGGGCTATCTGGGTTTTTTTTATAGTTTTCCAAACTTTTTTTTTCCCCAACCCCACTAATGTGGGGGGGCTGTATTGGGGCCAACAGGGCTCTTCAAGGTCCTTTAATGTTTTTATTGTGGTTAAGGGGGAAACCCTTTAAAAGGGGGTTTAAACTTTTTTTAAACATTTTTTGTTTTTATTGTGCTTTTCAGTTTTTCCCGCTCTTCAAAAACCCGGGGGCGTTTCTTTTCCCCCCCCCCCTTTGGGTGTTTTTTTAAATGAAGGGGGATGACATCATCCCCCCCCTTACTTTTCAGCTCGCTCCCGGGGTCAGTTGGTTTTTTTGAGATCATGGGGGGGGATAGCACATCTCCCGCTTTTCCCCCCCACCCCTTTCTCAGTCCACATTTTCCTGTGTCGTTTTCCCCTCCCCATGCAGTCTAATTTTGTAAAGCTGTTTGTTTACATACCCACCCTGCTTCATCTAAACAGTTTCTATGAATCAGAGCACTGATCTCTTCCCTCTCACACTGGGGGTTTGTTACAGTAAATCCAGTTTTCTAGAATCATACAGAGCAGCACAGATCGTTTTTTTCTATTTTTCAAGCAGTGCATTTGGCACCGAACCCAAATTTTGCTGTTTTCTGTTTAGAAGCACTGCAGGGGCACTGTGGACTGCTGGCTGTATAGAGTGAAATGTTGCCCCCCCCTTACTCTGATGAGAGAGGAGGAATTACGCTCCTTGAATACGACCGGGGGGCCCAAAAGAATGTAAATTAGTAACCCTCAGCCAATAAAAGAAAGGACATGGGGGAAAATGTTTCAAAAAAAAAGATAAAAAGACGTGAAAATAAGACAGCCTGTAAAGAAAACCCAATTTCAAAGTTGCTTTTTTCATGTCCCCTTATTCAAACCATTTTTAAAGTAATGATACAACCCCCTTTAATTCCTGGGAACCAGTGTTTTGTCAGGGCTTTTCCCTTCCCTTGATTCTAATTAATAGATGGGGATTGGGGTTTGTGCCCCTACAGTGACCTCAACCATTAGGATGTTTCAATGATTGGTGCCCTATATGTAGTCCTACAGTCTGTATTTATCCTATAGGCAAGCTATATGTTTATATGGGGCAGTAATTGTCCTTAGGACCAACAATTGACTTATTGTCTTTGACCCCTTAAAGAGCTTCTTCCTGAAATAAAGAAAAATAAATCGAGAAGCTACATGTCATAATGAAAAATTTCTTAAATATATTTACTTCGAAAAATCTGCTCATTTTGTCAGGGGATAATCAATATAGCAGAATAAACTGCCCGCCGGGCTCATTCATTAGCTGATCACAGCATTTTTTACATGGGGAATATCGAAAAAAATCCAAAAACCCCTTTTTTACAAATAAAAGCCCTTTTAAAGGGCGTTCACCATGCTGTTCCCAAAAAGCCCCAGCCTTTAGACCAAACTTCCCGTTAAATTTTTGGGGGGTTTTAAGCTGATTGACAACCAGCCGCATTCCTACTGAGGCATTAG